>QRFJ01000012.1:2796848-2868421 GCA_006176705.1 Cocos nucifera
CTTTCAACTTCTACTGTCAACAGAAGATAAGATTTTCCTTCAATCTCGAGGAGGAATCTAAAAGAAGTTCGACTCTCATAGAAGTCCGACTGCTGGAAGAGTCCGAAAGAAGTTCGACTCCTATAGAAGTCCGACTGCTGAAGGAGTCCGAAAGAAGTTTGGCTCCTGTAGAAGCTCGACTGAAGGAAGAATTCGGAAGGAGTTTGGCTTTCATAGAAGTCCGACTGCTGGAGGAGTTTGGAAGAAGTTCAGCTCTTATAGAAACTCGATTGAAGGAAAAATTTGGAAGGAGTTTGACTTCCGTAGAAGTCCAACTGCTGGAGGAATCCGAAAAAAGTTCGACTTCCGTAGAAGTCCAACTAAAGGAGGAATCCAGAAAAAATTCGATCGTTGGAGAAGTTCGGCTGGGTCTCGATCGCTGAGGAGTTTGATTGGATTCGGAGTCCAATTGGAGGAGTTTGGCCACTGGAGGAGATTGGGTGGGGTTCGATCGTTGGGGAGAGAATTTTTGATCAAAGCTCTTCCATGATTATCAGCTGCATTAGGCTAAGCACCAGACTGGACTTTGATGGAAGTGGAGTTTATCCCCAATAATAGTCTTCCTACTCTGAAGTTTGAAACTCAAAGGAAGGGAGTACAAAAAGGTCGACAGTCGAAGTCCTCTTTAGGGCTCTGCACCAATTCAGATTGAAACTCGGAAAAGATCTTATCTTCAGTTGTTATCGAGCACAATGGGACCATCGTTGGGGTCTTTCCTCTCATCTTGTCTAAGATGAATGAGGCCTTCAGCTTTACTCACGTTAGGACGAGGTCCTCTTCCTATTCCTAACGGGTTGTGGGGGTATATAAGGACCGTTGTCAGGGCTTCTCCCCTATCTCATCTAAAATGAACAAGGCCTTCGACTTTGCTCATATTAGAACGAGATCCTCTTCTTCTTTCTAATGGACTATGGGGGCACATAAGGGCCGTTATTAGAACCTCTCCTCCTATCTCGTCTAAAATGAACGAGGCCTTCGACTCTACTCACATTAGGACAAGATCTTCCTCCTATTTCTAACGGGCTGTGGGGGCACATAAGGGCTATTGTCAGGGCCTCTCCCCCCATCTCATCTAAAATGAATGAGGCATTCGAATTTGCTCGTGTTAGGATGAGGTCCTCCTCCTATTCCTAACGGACTGTAGGGACACATAAGGACCGTTGTCAGGATCTCTCTCCCCATCTCATTTAAAATGAATGAGGTCTTCGACTTTACTTATGTTAGAACGAGATTCTTCTCCTATTTCTAATATGACCACTTCTAATTGCTTCTTTCTAGTAGTACATCCTCAGATTTTTTGAGTTCCAAGATCGTAGGTGCGTTGTTCCTCCGAGCTCCTTCAAACGATAAGTTTTGTATCGGATAACTTCCCCTTGAGGCTTAGAGATGATGGCTTGCCGAAGTACCAAGCCCCCCCAAGAGGTAGCATTGATGATGCCGGAAGGTGGCCGATCTCCTTATTGTTCCTCCGTCATTGGTGGTTCTGGCTATAGTAGCGCCATTGACTTACTTCAAAGTGACGTTTGTGGAGCATTGAGAGGGACGTAGTTATGAAACCTTCTGGGGGAAACTTCTTCGCGCCCTTCCATCGAAACTTCCTTGACAACGAGCTCAAGGAGGAATTCGACCTTGCTTGCATTCGGAGGAAGTCCGTGAGCACAGTTAAACTTCATTCGGCCCTCCATCAGCTGCAGGTTTACTAGACTCATCCATCTGTCACTCTCCTACGGCTTCTTCATCCTTCAACTTGAAGGCTTCTTCCACACGGTCATATCCCTCGGCTTAAGCTAGCAGATCGACAAAGTTTCTGAGGTACTTCTTCTCCAAGGAGAACAGCAATTTATTCTTCCGAAGGCCACCCTTGAGTGCAGCCATCACAACTGACTGGTCCAGATTTCGGACCTCCAATGCTGCAGCATTAAACCAGGTGACATAAGTCTGGATGGATTCTTCCTCCTTATGCTTGATGCTCATCAGAGAATCCGAACCTCGGTGCGAACGTCAGCTACTGACGAAGTGAGCTGTAAACTAATGGTTCATTTGGTCAAAGAAGAAGATCGTACTCAATTTCAACATCGAGTATCAATTTCTTGCTGCTTCTTTTAAGATAGATGGAAAAGCTCAACATAATATGGCATCTGATGCGCCATGGACCAGCATCATGGTCCGGAAGGCTTCTAGGTAATCGATCGGATCAGAGGTTCCATTGTAGTTTTCAAATTAGGAAAGCTTAAAGCTCGACAGAATGGGCTCTTGCATAATTCGGAGAGAGAAAGGAGGATCGGTGTGGACGTCATCATGGTGAGCTGGGGCAACATGGCTGAGCTCCTCAATCTATCAATCCATCTCTCATAGTTTTTGATCGAGGTCGTCAACTCGATCGTAGGTCTTAGGAGGCTTCCGACCATGGATGGAAAAGGTTCCTTCCGGAGAAGAACCATGATCCAAGCAAGGATCCAATGCTCTCTATTTCTCCTTTTTTGGGGCGACGGGTATGCTAGCCCAAGTGTCCCTCCTTGGGACCAGCTTCTGACATCTCGATGGTGGATTTTCTGGTAGAACCACCACCGAAGGCTGCCATATGGCCTGCACCATTTTGGTGAGGTTCTGAACCCACTGCATCAATAGGTTAAACTGCTCTAGATCTACCATGGTCATCGGTGGAGGTGGTAGCTGAAGCACCGACCATGGAGCCACAGATTGATCTGGCTCAGACTTGATGGTAGAAGCGGTAGATCTTTAGGTAGTCGCCTTCTTTGGAGGCATTTTCTAGGATCGAGTAAGAGGGTGGAGATGAACCTTGAAGGAGGAGGTCGGCAGAGTCGATTGAGCACTCCTTTAAGAATAAGGATACCTCAGAGACAGAGTTTCTTTCTCTAGCGCCAATTCTATTGGTGCAGAATTTGGTTGACGTCGGATCGAGCTGGAGTCGAGGAAGATGAGGTTGCCATCGATGACCTACAAAATAAAGTTTCATCCAGAGTTGGTGGAGGTGGCTCCGGTAGGATCCTTCGATGGTCAAGTTAGCTCTTCTGGCCAATAAAATTAGAGTGCTCATAGAGAAGTTCGATAGAATTTTGAGAAGAAAAAGAGAGCTTCGAGAAAACGTATCTGGAGGGTCCCTTTTTCTTTCCAAAACTCTACTGAACTTCTCTCTGAGCACTCCAATTCTGTTGGTCAGAAGAGCTAACTTGACTGTCGGAGGGTCCTACCGGAGCCACCACCATCGACTCCGGACGAAACTTTATTTTGCAGATCACCGACGACGACCTCATCTTTCTCGACTCCAGCTCGATCCGATGTCAACCAAATTCTATACCAACAAATATCAAAAAAATCGATCAAACCTTAATTAAATAAATTTGGATTCCAAAAGGAACCATGTGCTCTAATATTCATGGACCCAAAATAACTTGGGTACCAAAGACTAGCAAATGATATTGCAGGTATACCAAGGATCCAATGGAATGAAAAGAGAAAAATATTATGGATGGATGCCTTAAAAATAAAATTGGATGGATGATGATATTTGGTAAAATCTAAATTTTTCTTATATTATACCATCATTGATTGCTAAACATATTTTGATTATCAATTAGCATAATTATTAATTATTGTTAACGCAGAAATTGATCATCGTCGGAGTCCACTGGAGTGGAGATCGATGAGGTCGCCATCAAGGACCTGCAAAATAAAGTTCCGTTCGGAGCCGGTGGGGGGTGGCTCCGGTAGGACCCTCCGACGATCAAGTCAGCTCTGGCCAATAGAAATGGAGTGCTCGAAAATGAGTTCGGGAGCTTAGAGAAGAAGAGAAGAGCTTAGAGATCCAAGAGATTGGAGTTAGCATATCTGAAGGGTCCTTTTTACAGCGGAGCTTGATGGTGACAACTGCAGCCGCGTGCTGGCGAGCCGCTCAGGGTCCGATGGAGTCAGTCTGATGGAAAGATGCCGTCTACAGTGGGTTGATGGTGATAGCCATCGCCGCCTGATAATGGATCGCTGTCATTGATGGCGAACTGATGGTGATGGCTGTAGTTGTCTCGATACTGAGCTGCTCGGGCCGAATGAAGAGTTGAAGGTCTTCGACGTGAGCCCATTTCGAAGGAGTTCGAACTCCTGAAGAGGAAGCTCGGAAGAAGTTCGACTCCTGTAGGCGTCTGGTTGGAGGTGCGCGGCTAAGGCTCGATCGCTGGGGAGTTCGGTAGGAGCTCCGTCGGTGAGAAGTCCGACCAGGGGACGACTGCTGAGGAGTTCGACCGTTGAGAGTCCGAGGGAGCTCGGCCAACTAAAGGGATGACCACTTGAGGAGTTCGACCGTTGAGGAGTTTGGGCGCTGGGGAATTTCATTAAAGCCCGATCACTTGGAGTTCAAGGAGCTCGACCGCTAAGCAATTCGGCCGGCTGAAGGGGTTCGGTCCGGACGCTGGGAGTTCGAAGGGGCTCGACCGCTGAGGAGTTCGGGAACTAGAAAATTTCATTAAAGTTCGACCGCTTGGTGTTCAAGGAGCTCGGCTGCTAAGCAATTCAGTCGGCTGAAGGGGTTCGGTCTGGACGTTGGGAGTCCGAAAGGGCTCAGCCGCTGAGGAGTTCAGCCGACTGAAGGGGTTTGGTCCGGATCCGCCCGTTGAAGCTCTTCTGCGGCTACTGGCTGCATTAAGCAGGGCATCGAACTGGACTTCGGCAGGAGTGGGATTTATCCCCAACACTAGCACCCCCACTCCTGAGTTCGAAACTCGAAGGAAGGGAGTGCAGAAAGGACGACTGCCGAAGTTTTCTTCCGGGCTCCGTGCTAGTTCAGATCGAAGCTCGGGGGAGATCTCATCTCCAGCTAAAGTTGATACTGAAATTGAAGTCAGGGGAAGATCCCATCTCCAACCGAGGTTGAGGTAGGCCTCGTCTCCTGCGATCGAGGTCGGAGGTTGAGCTCATCGGGGGCTCGGAGGAGATCTCATCTCCTACAGTCGAGCTTTCCTCGGGGGAGATCTTATCTCCTACAGCCGAGCTTTCCTCGGGGGAGATCTTATCTCTTGCAGCCGAGGTTGCCTCGGGGGAGATCTTATCTCCTGCGGTCGAGGTTGAAGTGGACACTCGGGGGAGATCTATCTCCTGCGGTCGAGGTTGAAGTGGACACTCGGGGAGATCTTATCTCCTACAGTCGAGCTTGCCTCGAGGAAGATCTTATCTCCTTCAGTCGAGCTTTTCTTGGTGGAGATCTTATCTCCTGCAGTCGAGCTTTCCTCGGAAAGATCTTATCTCTTGCAGTCAAGGTTGCCTCGGGAGAGATCTTATTTCCAATCGAGGTTGACTCGGTCGCTCGGAAGAGATCTTATCTCTAGCCGAGGTTATCAATGATCACTCGGGAGAGATCTTATCTCTAGTCGAGGTTGTTGCTCGCATTAGGATAAGGTTTTTCTCCTGTTCCTAATTGAGGTTGACTCGGTCGCTTGGGAGAGATCTTATCTCTAGTCGAGGTTGGCAACGGTCGCTCGGAAGAGATCTTATCTTTAGCCGAGGTTGTTGCTTGCGTTAGGATGAGGTTCTCCTCCTGTTCCTAATCGAGGTTGACTCGTCGCTTGAAAGAGATCTTATCTCTAGTCGAGGTTGTCCACGGTCGCTCGGGAGAGATCTTATCTCTAGCCGAGGTTGTTGCTCGCGTTAGAACGAGGTTCTCCTTCTGTTCCTAACCAAGGTTGACTCGATCGCTCGGGAGAGATCTTATCTCTAGCCGAGGTTGTCAACGATCGCTCGGAAGAGATCTTATCTCTAGCCGAGGTTGTTGCTCGTGTTAGGACGAGGTTCTCCTTCTATTCCTAACCGAGTTGACTCGATCGCTCGGGAAAGATCTTATCTCTAGCCGAGGTTATCAACGGTCGCTCGGAGAGATCTTATCTCTAGCCGAGGTTGTCCACGGTCGCTCAAAAGAGATCTTATCTCTAGCCGAGGTTGTTGCTCGCGTTAGGATGAGGTTCTCCTCCTGTTCCTAATCGAGGTTGACTCGATCGCTCGAAAGAAATTTTATCTCTAGCCGAGGTTGTCCACGGTTGCTCGGGAGAGATCTTATCTCTAGCCGAGGTTGGCAACGATCGCTCGGGAGAGATCTTATCCCTAGTCGAGGTTGTCCATGGTTGCTCGGGAGAGATCTTATCTCTAGTCGAGGTTGTCAACGGTCGCTCAAGAAAGATCTTATCTCTGATCGAGATTGTTGCTCGCGTTAGGATGAGGTTCTCCTTCTATTCCTAACGGACTGTGGGGATACATAAGGGCCGCTGTCAAGACCTCTCCCCCCATCTCATCCTTTGTGAATGAGGCCTTCGTTTGAGAGAGATCTTATCTCTAGCCGAGGTTGTTGCTCGTGTTAGGACGAGGTTCTCCTCCTGTTTCTAACGCGGCAATTATTGACTGCTTCTTCCCTATCATCGCATAGTTTTCGCATTCAGAAATAATATTATCGAAAGGAAAGAATTTTATGGAAAGAAAATTACTAGCAGCACATCCCCAAATTCTGTATTTCAAGATCGTGGTAGCATTGTTCCTCCGCATTTCTTCGGCAATAAGTCTTGGGGTGGACGACCTCCTCTATCTCATGCTGGCCTTCTCAATTTGGAGCGAGCTCTTATCGCTGGAAGACGATGAATCGCCGATGTACCAAGCTCCTCCTTGGAGTAACGCTGATGATGCCGTGAGGCGGCCGATCTTGTCGTTTCTGATTACGGCAGCACCCTTAGCCGTTCTCTTACTTCAGGCCGGCATCGAAGAAATTTACCCAATCGTCCCTTTCTGACGAGCTCCTCAATTTCATCTCAGAGTTGGATGCATTCCTCAGTGTCGTGGCCGTGGTCGCGATGGTAGAGGCAGTACTTGCTTCGATCGTACTTATTTGGGGGAGATCGTAATCCTTCTGGTCTTGGCCGTTGGTTCTTAACTTCCGTGAGAATTTGAGTTCGAGGAGCGTTGAGGGGGGCGCAGTCGCGGAGCCTTTCAGAAGAGGAACTTCTTCATGCCCTTCAATCGGAAATTCCTTGGTGGCAGGCTCGAAAAGTTCAGACCTTGCTTGCGTTGTGGAGGTCGTAAGCGCGGCCGAACTTCATTCCGTTCCTTTGTCAAATCTGCGGGAGAACTTCATGTCCTTTTGTCGGGGTTTCCTTGTAGTCATATTCGAGAGGGAGTCCTCGCTTGCCCTGGGGCGGTCGTGAGCACGACCGAACTTCATCTCACCTCCTATGAAATCTTTGTAGGGGGCTTTCTTGGTGACATACTCGAGCGGGAGTTCGGCTTCACTTGCGTCGAACTTCATTTCGATGATGAGGTTTGAGGGGGGAGTTCGGTCTCACTCGCGCCGAACTTCATTCTGCGGGAGAACTTCGTTCCGCCCTCGCTTGCACCGAACTTCATTCCGCTTTTCCGCGAAAGCTTCCACGGGAGGACTTCATGCTTCTTTTGTTCCGACTTTCTTGACGACGAGCTTGAGGTGGAGCCTGGCTTAGCTTGCCCAAACTTCATTCTACCTCCTGTGAATTCTTTGTAGGAGGCTTCCTTGGTGACATACCCGAGCGGGAGTTCGGCCTCACTTGAGCTGAACTTTATTTCGATGATGAGGTTCGATGTGGAGTTCGGCCTCACTTGCGCCGAACTTCATTCCGCTTTCCCACGAAAGCTTTCGTGGAAGGACTTCATGCTTCTTTTGTTCGAACTTTTTTGACGACGAGCTTGAGGGGGAGCTCGACTTTCCTCGCATCGAACTGGAGAACTTCCTACTTCTTTGTCCGGACTTCCTTGATGACAAGCTCGAGAGGGAGCTCGGCTTTTCTTGCCCGAACTTCACTCCGCCCCTTGTGAATTCTTTGTAGGGAGTTAGTTGATGACATACCCGAGCGGGAGTTCGATCTCACTTGAGCCAAACTTTATTCCGATGACGAGGTTCGATGTGGAGTTCGGCCTTACTTACGCCGAACTTCGTTCCGCTTTTCCGCGAAAGCTTCCGTGGGAGGACTTCATGCTCTTTTGTCGGGGCTTTCTTGTTGGAGAGCTCAAGGTGAAGTTCGGCCTCACTTGCGCTGGGAAGGTCGTGGACGTGGCCGAACTTAATTCCACCTCCTTGGACGTGGCCGAACTTCATTCCACCTCCTTGGACGTGGCCGAACTTCATTCCACCTCCTTGAACGCGGCCGAACTTCATTCTACCTCCTTGCAAAACCTTATTTCGGGGATGTTCATGCCCCTCTGTCGAGGCTTCCTCGATGACGGCCTCGAGGGAGGGTTCGGCCTCGCTTGCACTGCCGAACTTCGTTTTTCTTTCTCGCAAAATCTTTCACGGAAGAACTTCATACTCCTTTATCAGGGCCGGACTTCTCGACATTTTGATGGTGGGTTTCCTGATGAGGTCGCCATCGGGGGCTGCTGTATGGCCTGCAATATCTCCATGAGGCCACAAATCTATCGGACAAGCGGCTCGAACTGCTTCACATCCACCGTGGGTACAGGTGAAACCTGAGCTGCCAGGACTGAAGTAGAAACTGACGGATCCGGACGGAATCGAGCCGCAGAGGTCATCGAGCATTGAGTCGAAGCTCTCTTGGAAGCATCTTCTCTTCGAAAAAAAACTTCAGTGAGGAAGAAGAGGGATCTCTGCAGAGAGAGAAATCATCGTCGAGCACTCCTTTAAGAATAAGAGAACCTCGGAGGCTTGGGGTTATCCTTCCTCTAGCGCCATTCTATTGGCGCAGAAATTGGTCATCGCCGGAGTCCGCTGGAGTGGAGGTCGATGAGGTCGCCACCGAAAACCTGCAAAACAAAGTTCCGTTCGGAGCCGGTGGGGGGTGGCTCCGGCAGAACCCTCCGACGATCAAGTCAGCTCTGGCCAACAGGAATGGAGTGCTTGGGAATGAGTTTCGGAGCTTAGAGAAGAAGAGAAGAGCTTAGAGATCCGAGAGATTGGAGTTAGTATATCTGAAGGATCCTTTTTATAGCGGAGCTTGATGGTGACAACTGCAGCCACGTGCTGGCGGATCGCTCGAGGTTCGGCGGAGTCAATCTGATGGAAAGATGCCGTCTGCAGCGGGTTGATGGTGATAGCCATTATCGTCTGATAGCGGGTCGCTATCGTTGGCGGTGGACTGATGGTGATGGCTGCAACTATCTCGATACTGAGCTGCTCGAGGCCGAATGAAGAGTTGAAGGTCTTCGATATGAGTCCATTTCGAAGGAGTTCAGACTTCTGAAGAGGAAGCTCGAAAGAAGTTCGGCTCCTGTAGGCGTCTGACTGGAGGCGCACGGCTAAGGCTCGATCGCTGGAAAGTTCGGCAGGAGCTCGGTCGGTGAGAAGTCCGATCGAGGGATGACTGTTGAGGAGTTTGACCGCTAAGAGTTCGAGGAAGCTCGACCGACTGAAGGGACGACCGCTTGAGGAGTTCGACCGTTGAGGAGTTCGGGCACTGAGAAATTCCATTAAAGCCCGGCCGCTTGGAGTTCAAGGAGCTCGACCGCTAAGCAATTCGGTCGGCTGAAGGGGTTCGGTCCGGACGCTGGGAGTCCGAAGGGGCTCGATCGTTGAGGAGTTCGATCCGCTGAAGGGGTTCGGTCCGGACCCGCCCATTGAAGCTCTTCCGCGGCTACTGACTGCATTAAGCAGGGCATCGAACTGGACTTTGGCAGGAGCAGGATTTATCCCCAACAAGTATGTTTGATTGATTTTGATGATTTATCATTGCTTCAAATGATCATACTCCATGAATTAAAAGTTTGATATATTGATCAAAACTAGTATATTATGTTGATTATTTATTTTAAGCTTATTATTTTATTCTAAATTCAGCATGTTGGTTCAATCCTTTGTATCATACTATTTTAATCTTTAATTATTTATGAAATCTAAGTTATTACAAGTATGATTGTCTATGAATCTATTTGATTGCAAAAATGGTAAATAAGCTAAGTTTTGATAATCCACATAAGATGCTAGATTATCAGAATTCTCCTAAAAAGTGTATGAAATAAGCACTCAAAGATAAGTCATTCAATTATAAAATTTAAATGCTTAATTGATATGCATTGCATCATAGTTTAGTCTTTAAGAATTTGAAAATTTACTAGTTGAATTAAAATCATAGAGCTTTTATCTAGTTTTTTCTTAATCAAATTTTGATTTAATGTCATTTGATTTGATTGATTATCATATCTCCAATTGATTGATTTTTGATCCCCTAAATTAATTTGAATATCCTTTTTGATCATTGATTTGATTGCTTCTTTGATCTTAAAAGAGAATTTATTGATGAATATTTATACTTCATTCTAATTGATTGATTTCAAAAATTAAATTTAAAAAATGCTCTTCTTAAATCTTTTGAAATTGATATCAAGTAAAATATTTTAAGAAAGCTATCATTTATTTTTAAAGTTAAATATTTAAAGAGGACTTCAATTTTAATTATTTGATATCAAATAGCTTACTATTTTTTATGTATTTTATTGATTTATTTTTTAATAAAAAAAATATTTTTATTTTAAATCTAATTTTGCACAACTATACTCTTAAAGTGATACCATTTAAGATAAATTCAAAAAATTTTATATTTTTTTTAAACTTAATTAAGTGATATTTTTTATAATAAAAAATTTATAAATTTAAATAGAAATATTTTTTTAATTACTTATCGTATTCTTTTGATCTTCTTAATATTTGTTCTTATTATATACATCCTGTTGGTGCAGAAACTGATCGTCGCTGGAGTGGGGGCCGCCGAGGTCGCCGCCGGGGACCTGCAAAATGAAGTTTTGTCTGGAGCCGATGGGGGGTGGCTCCGTCAGGACCCTCCGACGGTCAAATCAGTTTTCGGCCAACAGGAATGGAGTGCTCGGGATGAGTTCCGAAGCTTAGAGATGAGGAGGAGAGCTTAGGGATCAGAGAGCCTAGCCTTAGCATATCGAGAGGGTCCTTTTTATAGCAGAGCTTGATGATGACAACTGCAGCCGCGTGCTGGCGGACCGCTCGAGGTTCGACAGAGTCAGTCTCACAGGATGGTGCCATGTGCGATGAATTGATGGTGATAGCTATCGCCGCCTGACAGTGGATCGCTATCACCTGCGGTGGACTGATGGTGATGGCTGCAGAGCTAGTCGAATGAAGGGTTGAAGGCCTTTGTCGTGTGCCCATTTTGGAGGAGTTTGAGCTCCTGAAGAGGAAGATTGGAGGGAGTTCGGCTCCCATAGGCGTCTGGCTGGAGGTATGCAGCTTTCGGTAGGAGCTCGGTCGACCGAAGTTCGGCGAGGGCGACCGCTGAGGAGTTTGGCCGAGGGGCGACTGCTTGGGGAGTTCGACCGAGGGGGCGATCGCTGAGGAGTTCGACCGAGGGGCGACTGCTTGGGGAGTTCGGCCGACGGGGCGACCGCTGAGGAGTTCGGCCGAGGGCGTGACCGCTGAGGAGTTCGGCCGCTGGGGGATTCCGTTAAAGCCCGACCGCTTGGAGTCCAAGGAGCTCGGTCGCTAAGCAGTTCGGCCAGCTGAACGGGTTCGAAGGAGCTCAGATGCTGGGGGGTTCCAGGAGCTCGGCCGCTAAGTAGTTCGGCTGGCTGGAAGAAGCTCGGGTGCTGGGAGTTTGGCTGAAGTCCGTCTGCCATAGCTCTTCTGCGGCTACTGGTTGCATTAGGCTGGGTATCGAGCTAGACTTCGGCTGGAGCGGGATTCATCCCCAACACTAGCCCCCCCACTCCCGAGTTCGAAAATCGAAGGAAGGGAGTGTAGGAAAGGCGACTGCCGAAGTCTTCCTCTAAGCTCTGTGCTGCTCTGGGTCGAAGCTCGAGGGAGATCCCATCTTCATCTTCAGCTTGAAGTTGATACAGTTGCTTTATCCAGCTAAGGTCGATGTTGAAGCTCTCTAGCCGAGGTTGACATGATAGCTTTCTCTAGCCGAGGTCGATGTTGAAGCTCTCCGACCGAGGTTGACATGATAGCTTTCTCTAGCCGAGGTCGATGCTCGCGTTCGACCTTGCTCGCGTTAGGATGAGGTCCCCCTCCTGTTCCTAGGTTCTCCTCCTGTTTCTAACGGGCTGTGGGGGCATATGCATCCTTCATGAACGAGGCCTTCGACTTTGCTCGCGTCAGGATGAGGTCCTCCTCCTGTTCCTAACGGGCTATGGGGGCACATGCGGACCGTCGTCCGAGCCTCTCCTCCATCTCGTCCTTCGTGAACGAGGCCTTCAACTTTGCTCACGTCAGGACGAGGTCCTCCTCCTGTTCCTAACGGGCTGTGGGGGCACATGCGGACCATCGTCCGAGCCTCTCCCCCCATCTCGTCCTTCGTGAATGAGGCCTTCGACCTTGCTCGCGTTAGGACGAGGTCCTCCTCCTGTTCCTAACGGGCTGTGGGGGCACATGCGGACCGTCGTCCGAGCTCTCTCCCATCTCGTCCTTGGTGAACGAGGCCTTCGACTTTGCTCGCGTTAGGACGAGGTCCTCCTCCTATTCTTAATGGGCTGTGGGGGCACATGCGGACCATCGTCCGAGCCTCTTCCTCCATCTCGTCCTTCGTGAACAAGGTCTTCGACCTTGCCCGCGTTAGGACGAGGTCCTCCTCCTGTTCCTAACGAGCTGTGGGGGCACATGCGGACCATTGTCCGAGCCTCTCCCCCCATCTCGTCCTTCGTGAACGAGGCCTTCGACCGGAAGAGATCTTATCTCTAGCCGAGGTTGTCTCGGTCGCTCGGGAGAGATCTTATCTCTAGCCGAGGTTGTTGCTCGCATTAGGATGAGGTTCTCCTCCTGTTCCTAACGCGGCTGACTGCTTCTTTCCTGCCATTGCATAGTTTCTGCATCCAGAAATAATATTATTGAGAGGGGACAATTTTACCGAGGGGAAGCCACTCGCAGCACATTTCCGTTTGAGGGTCGTCGAGGTGTTGTTCCTCGAGTTTCCTCGGGCAGCGACCTCCTCTATTATATGCTGGCCTCCTTAATGCTGGCCTCCTTAATTTGGAGCATGCTTCTCTTGACTTTGTAGCTGGGAGATGGTGGATCGCCGATGTAGCTAGCTCCTACTCCTCCCCGGGGTGGCGTTGATGATGCCGCGAGGCGGCCGACCTTCTTGTCTTTTTTAGTTATGGTGGAGCTTTTAGTCGATCTTCTCCTACTTCAGACTGGCGTTGGAGAAATTTATCCCGTCCCTTTTTGGCGAGCTCTTCAATCTCGTCCTGAAGCCGAACGTATTCCTCAGTGTCGTAGCTGTGGTCGCAATGGTAGGGGCTTTACTTGCTTCGATCGCGCACGTTTGGGGAGGCCGTAGTCCTTCAGGTCTTGGCGGCTGGCTCTTAACTTTCGTCGAGAATTCCGAGTTAGAGGAGCGGGTCGTAGTTGCGGAACCTTTCGGGAAGGAGGATTTCTTCGCGCCCTTCTATCGGAGGCTTCCTTTGTAGTGAGCTCGAGAAGTTCGGGCTTCGCTTGCGCGGAAGCTTCATTCCGCTTTTCCCGCGAAACTTTCCGTAGGAGAACTTCATGCTTCTTTGTCCGGACTTCCTTGCTCGCAGGGAGGGGGTCGGCTTTGCTTGCCCGAACTTTCATTGCACCTCCCGTGAATTCGTTGTAGCGACGTACTCGAGGGGGAGTTCGGCCTCGATCGCCCTGGGGCGGTCTCGAGCGCGGCCGAACTTCATTTGGGTGATCTGCTGCGGAGTTCGGCCTCACTTATGCCGAACTTCATTCGTGGGAGAACTTCGTTCCGCCACTGCTTGCACCGAAGTTTACTGTGATGGTGGAGTTCAGCCTCACTTGTGCCGAACTTCATTGATGAGCTTCAAAGGGAGAGTTCGGCCTTGCCGAACTTCATTTCGATGATGACCTGAGGAGTTCGGTCTTCCGCCGAACTTCATTCCATGGGAGAACTTTCCTCCGCCTTCGTTTGTGCCGAACATTATTCCACTTTGGGGAGCTCGGCTTTTTCACGCCGAACTTCATTCTGATTTGGGGAGCTCGGCTTTTTTACGCCGAACTTCATTCCACTTCTGCGGAAGAACTTCTGCTCTCCATTTCTCTCCTAAAGGCGATTGGCATGCCCGAATGCTCTTTCTTAAGGCCGGTTCCTTGGATTTTTCTGGCAAAGTCTCCGTCGAAGGTTGTCGCACGGCTTGTATCACCTTGGCGGGGCCGCGAACCCATCCAGAACTGCTCTGCATCTATGGTGGCTTCGGGTGGAGCCTGGGTTGCTAGGGCTGCAACGGGAGCCGGTCGCCGAGTCGAAGCTCTCGAGGCACTTTCTCTTCAGGAGAGAACTCTAGTGAGGAAGAACGAATCTTTGGAGAGAGAGAAATCATCGCCGGGCACTCCTTTAAGAATAAGGAAACCTCGAAGGTTCAGGTCCTTCCTCTAGCGCCAATCTGTTGGTGCAGAAATTGGTCGTCGTCGGAGGTTGCCAGAGTGGGGGCCGCCGAGGTCGCCATCGGGGACCTACAAAATGAAGTCTCATCCGGAGCCGATGGGGGTGGCTCCGTCAGGACCCTCCGACGATCAAGTTAGTTTTCGGCCAGCAGGAATGGAGTGCTCGGGATGAGTTCCGGAGCTTAGAGATGAGGAGGAGAGCTTAGGGATCAGAGAGCCTAGCCTTAGCGTATCGAGAGGGTCCTTTTTATAGCGGAGCTTGATGATGACAACTGCAGCCGCGTGCTGGCGGATCGCTCGAGGTTCGACGGAGTCAGTCTCACAGGATGGTGCCGTGTGCGGCGGATTGATGGTAATAGCTATCGCCGCCTGACAGTGGGTCGCTATCGCCTGCGGTGGACTGATGGTGATGGCTGCAGAGCTAGCCGAATGAAGGGTTGAAGATCTTCATCGTGTGCCCATTTCGAAGGAGTTCGGACTCCTGAAGAGGAAGATTGGAGGGAGTTCGGCTCCCATAGGCATCTGGCTGGAGGTATGCAGCTTTTGGTAGGAGCTCGGTCGGCCAAAGTTCGGCGAGGGCGACCGCTGAGGAGTTCGGCCGAGGGGCGACTGCTTGGGGAGTTCGGCCGAGGGGGCGATTGCTGAGGAGTTCGGCCGAGGGGCGACTGCTTGGGGAGTTCGGCCGAGGGTGCGACCGTTGAGGAGTTCGGCCGCTGGGAGATTCCGTTAAAGCCCGGCCGCTTGGAGTCCAAGGAGCTCGGTCGCTAAGCAGTTTGGCCAGCTGAACGGGTTCGAAGGAGCTCGGATGCTGGGGGGGTTCTAGGAGCTCGGCCGCTAAGTAGTTCGACTGGCTGGAAGAAGCTCGGGTGCTGGGAGTTCGGCTGAAGCCCGTCTGCCGTAGCTCTTCTACGGCTACTGGTTGCATTAGGCTGGGTATCGAGCTAGACTTCGGCTGGAGCGGGATTCATCCCCAACACATCCTTTTGTAAACATTCTTTGAATTTAATAAAAAATAAATTTTCCAAAAATTTGGTGTCATCTTAAGTGAATGCTATGCTTTATTGATATTTGGATAAATTAATACTCTTAGTTTACTTAATTGATGCTTATACTTTTAAATTTTAATTAATTTTAAAATAATTTTGTTTGCTAAAGTAAGGAGGAGAAATTATTAAAGAAAATTTAAATTTAGTGGTTAAATTTGTATTAAATTTGCTTGATTTGAAATAAAGAGGGGAAGAAAGTTGAACAGTAAATTAATCTAGCTATAAGTATGAAAAATAGGAGGAGAGATATTTTTTAATTTAATTTGATTGAAAATTTTAATTAATTTAAGTCTTGAAAAATAAAATGTAAACTTAAGTTCTCGATCAATTTGTATTTATTTAATTTGATATGTATAATTTGATTTCCATATCATTTTTGATAACTATTTAGAGTAAAATTAAATTTAAAAATATATTCTTACTCCAAATAAATTAATTTTGATGCATTCTTTTAATTTTAAAATATATTTATAAATATAATACTGAACTTTTTATATGCCAATGTTTTGAACTTAATTTGCATGATCATTCTTGACAAATGATTGAAGTTAAATTGAATTTATAGCATATTCCTACTCAAAAATAAATTTCTAAACTTAATTTTGAAAATATAAATTTGATACTAAATTTCTAATGTACATTGCAAAATTCTTATGAACTATTTATTTTGAAGTAATTTTTTAATCAAAATAATAAATTTAAAAATGTGACTATCATTTGCTTTGATACTATTCATTTTACTTTGCTTGATACATATTTTTTCTAAATTTAAATAATAGATTTTTATTTAGAAAAAAAATGAATGAATATTGATGTGCATATTATGCTTGATTTTATATTTAAATATTTTAAAAATCTTTATTCTTCTTAAAGCTTACAAGTGCATATTTAAAAATCTGATTAAAAAATTATATTCATTCAAAAAGAGGAAGTGCCATTGACATTTGAATTCAAGCTAATTTCTGAATAGAAAAAAAAATATTTTAAGCATATTTTGAATTAAAAGATAAGTTTTTAAAAGAAAGATGATTCATTTGAATTGATTTTCTGAATTTGATACATCTCTCATTTTGATATATTTTTACATATTACTGGTTTTGATGATTCCTTTAATCTTTCCATGAGCTTTTTGATGCTGTAAAAAAAGGAGAGAGGAATATTGAGTATATGCTTAATGAATTAATTCTTAAAATGCTCATTAATTTGATGCTTGAAATCTTAATACTTATTAATTTAAATTAAGATATTAATTTAAAATGAGTATATGAAATATGTGCAATAAACTAAAGACTAATTGAAAATTTTTATGAAGTGTGCATTCATATATTTGATCTAGTACTTTATGATACATATTAGTAAAATATATTATAATATATTATTTATTTTTATTATGTATATATTCAAAGTTTTGTCATCATCAAAAAAAGAGAGATTGTTGATCCTGAGATTGATTTTGATAATTCTAAAATATTGAGTATACTATGTATCTAATTATGTATTTCAAGAATGTATGTAGGATTTTTCAAGTATCCAAAATAACGAATTTATCTTAAGGATAAATGATCTCAAGATGTCAAGCCAAAGTACTTAAAAAAAAAAATTTCATAAATTTGGATGGCATAATTTTAAAAAAATAAAAAATAAATAAATATTATTTGGAAGATTTGGAGCCAAGAAATTCAAGTTTGGAAGGTTAAACAATGAAGAAAAATGAGGTTGAAAAGTTTAGAGTCAAGCCGGCTTGATTTGGATTCAAACCAGCTCTCTCAGGATGGCAGAAAAGGTATTTTTCTGTTCTACTATTCGAGCTAGCTCGACGTAGTTTGATAGTCTTTAACGGCTAGTTTCTGCAATATTTTCAATGGCTCTTTTTCATCTCCAACGGTTATTTCAGAACTTTCAATAATTAGAACTCACTTTTCAACCATCTCCAAAGGTATTTAAAGATGAAGAATCAATTAAGAAGCAAGATTGAGAGATTTAAAGAGTAAATCTTTCAGTTTTGGTGAAAAACATTAAAAATTTAAAGAAAAAAAAAGAGAGAAAAGTTGTGCACAGATTTCAGTGAATCTTTAAAACAATCTTTTATAACATCTTTCACATCCTCTCAAGCATAAATTGAACAAATGCCAAGCCTCAATCGAGCACATCATCGGCTTCTTTATTGAGATTTAAAAAAGCTTTAACTCTATTTTTTATATTATACTAAAATTTTTATTTATAATTTTAATTTTTTTTATAAGTTTATTTGGAGGAATAAAACTTAGAAATTAGGTCCATCCAAGTCCGCAATTGAATATTATAGGTTTTGGTTGGTAAGCCTGAAAAACCAACTGGGTTAATAATAATTTTGGAAAGCTATTGATGTAAGATTTTGGTTGGTGCTCCTAAAAAAATCAACTGAGTTATTTGTTAATCTGAAAAAATAAATACACTATAATCAATGGGATTATAGTGGAATTTCCAAGGAGAGCTTGGGGAATGGACGTAGGAGTGGATTGCTCCAAACCACTATAAAATTTTGTATATTTATATTATGCTTTTGATTCTTTCTTTACTTTATCTTTATTTTTTATTTATATTGTTTAGATTCTTGATTTGCATACATTATCTTAAATCCGCTGCTGCTTATATCATACACATCTCCACCATATCACTTAGGTTAAAATCAAAGTACATACTTGTTTAGAAAGTAAATTTGGATAAAATTTTATAAGAACCCAATTAACTTCTTCCTCTTGGATTACTACCTCTAGGTAATACCAATCTTCAAAATAATAAATAACTATCCAAGTTTGGATCTAGATTTCAAAAACTTTAAAATCCAAAATTTAGACCCAACAATTTCTATTTGAACATGGCCCTATAGAATCCAAAAATAGATGTATCAGATTTTATTCAAAACCATTATCAGCCCTACTTCTCACTATCGGCAAGTCAATTCACTGTTGCACCATTTAAATACAATTTCACATATGTAGGTTATTTGATTTACAGTATATTCAACTATTTTAAAAATAAATTAAAAATAAAAAAAAATCTTTAACATCTTTGTTTGCTAGCTATTCATATGGCAATTTATGCTTTTTCTTTTTCCTTAGAACTTTTTTTGCTTTCCTTTTTCCATGGTTCTTGAGACAACCGAATGTACGTGCCTTTGTTTCCACTACCACTTGTAGTTAATCATTTTATGATCTAAACCTAACATTTCAATACCCAATAGGCAGGTTGGGTCTGGTCATTGTTATGAAAAACAAAAGGCATATTTATTCATGCATATAATCCCCGCTCTTCGTCATCCCTGGGAGGGGGTTCAGTAGGAGAGGTGGATAAAGTGGACGAAGATATAGCTTATCTTCTCCTGGTGATGGCAATAAATTGAACATAAATCGAGGGTGCTCACATCCCACCCTATGATTAAAAACCTTATATTCATATCCACCCAACACTCATCTCGAATCGATTTGAATTAGATCAAAATATAGATTCGAGTAAGAAATTGATGATATAAATATTATAATATAATTATAATTTTTTAAAAATTATATCACAGTAGATTAGAGATGGAGTATACCATCATTAATATCTAATATCACCATGCTTTAAATTTTTTTTTTTCTAGAACTCAACTTTTAATCGGATTAGATATCTAGTGAATCAGCTAGAATTATCATCCCCACCTGCTTGTTTTCATATATTAGAAAAATGCCACTAATAATCAAATGAATATCGAGGTCAACATTGAGTCAGAGATGCACAGCTCGTGACGAAAGCATATACAAGAATTCATCCTGGTACTTCTTTTTGCTGCCACCGAACGGCGGCAGTCATGGTTTACATCACATGTTGTGTACGTACTACTGTTGCGGAACTTAATATGCCTAAACTGATGATCAATTGGGAGATGAAAAAGGAAAACAGCCAAGGCCATATCAAGATGTCCTCCCTGTCACCGGCCCCTGTGGTTGGCATGAGTTTTGACTTTCACAAAGAAAACAGCATCCTTTCAGCACTCTGGTATGAGTGGCATCTGGGTTGGCCGCATACAGCTTGCAGTTCCCCACACACCGATGGACCGTATAATTATTGTTTGGTGGATGAGCTGCCAGAATGCAAGGCTTGGAACATTAGTTTTCTTGACAATCAACCGTGCTTGAGGAATTAGCCTGCTTTCCTAGCCTCTTATTTCTCCTCAGCGTCACTTCAGCTGCCCAACTCTTCCCAACATCTGTTTGAAATTTGCCTGCAAGGTGGAGGATTCACAGACCATATATTAAAAGCAAATGTCAAGCGTTTCTCCGGGAAAACAAAAAAATATTGCGGTCAGGACGACCATTTTCACCACACCGGTAATTACCTGCCGTGGAAAGAAAGAACTCATCCAAGACCTTTCCATGTTCTGCAAGAAATATAAGATCGGGAAGGAAAGAGAACAACTCAGATGGAGGAATGACAGCTATCCAATCGAAGAAAAAAAAACACTAAACTAGATTATTGATGCATTTACAGGAGCCAGAAAAATAATAAGAAAAAGAGAAGAAAAGTAGCACAGATGCAGATGCACTAAGAAACTGACAGGAGAATTTTAGCTTTCAGAAGTATCGTCTTCCTATGTTAGCAGATTTAAACAGCTTGTATATAAGAGTTGTCAATTCCGCAAAGTTATTCTGGTAATTGTTGTAAAAGAGGCAGAGTGAACAATATGCCAAAATTAGTTCAGACATTTGAAGAGTTGATAGCTTCAATTCTGAAAAATATCATTGAGACCAAGGGTCATAGTACCGGTTCATACCACCTCATACAGGGCATACCATACTGGCACCAAATTGACACTCAGTACAAAGGGCATAGCAAGTGCCAATACACTGAAACAATGCTCATACCCAGTGTACTGACAGTATCAACATGGTACCAATATTGGATCTAGCAGCATAAATGGTCCAGGCATGACATAAAGAGTACTTAGGGAATTAGCGCTTGTTAACAAGACTGTACGAAATTAGCACTGAAACAAACATATATCGGTTAAAACAAAGTGAAAACAGCTTTAAAGAAAGAACCGCTCATTTCAAACATTGCAGGGGATATAGGTATTTGTTTTTCTAGTGTTCAAAACTTCAAATATTTGTAACAGTCATTTTCTGTTATTTTTAAACAATTCACTATTTTACAGGGTTAAATCATATATTTGACTTACTATATACACCATTAATTGCAAAGCTATACAACTAGATAGATTAAGTGCACAGAGGACATAACCATATACACTTAATTACGTGTCAATACACTGAGTTATGTGCTCTACACAGAGCAAGCTAAAATGCATGACTCACTTCAAAAAACAAAACAGGTAGTTCACTGTGGTTATTGCAACACATCTAATGTTATGGTAGATAAGAAAACATGTATGGATCCATGAAGGGCATGCATGTATACATGCGTGTGCATGTATTCTTACGTACATGCTTATGTGCATATAGACTATGCACAAAAAAAAAAAGAAAAGAAAACCCACTTACCCATTTCATATTCCAAAGCCTGGAGAATCATTTCCACCTGAGTTTAGATGGTCACCGGTAAGAGTTTCCACAAATTAAGGATAAAAAGAAGAAACATTGTTGGAATCAGTAAAACAATCACATGACATTTGATCTTCCATAAAATTACTATCGCATATGTCAGAGAATTTAAAGGACAGGCTGAAATGAGTAGCCACACAACCAGCATTCTATGTGCATGAACCTTTTGACAGAAGTTCAACACTCCTATGTTTTAGAGCTAAGTTTGTAAGGATTGAATGTTAAATTCAACCATGGCAACAACCAACTATATAAACATACATTAGAGTGGGGTGTTTGATATATGCATATCCTAACATAATGTAATGCATATGGACATGTACAAGGACTATATATGTATGAAAAAAAAGGTACATATACACAATATACTCTCAAGCTCAAGGTGGCTAGAATTGTACATTGTTGTGTGAATATATTGGTGGAATCATTGAGACATGAAGGGCCAGTAAAAAATAACCAATACGGTTGTGATGGCCAGAAATATGACAATGGATCTCTATATGCTTCTTTAACTCATGTAACAAAGGGTTGTTAGCAATAAGAACTGCAATTATTAAGCCATAACATAAGACGGTAATTGTGGACTTCTTTTTTTTTTTTTTTGTCAAAAAGAAGAATCAAGGAAAAGCAACCCCTCAGTAGCAGTACCATAAGTTGATGCCTATGGTTAGTGCATATCCTATATAAATATTTTCTTTTTTTTTTTAAAAAAAAAAAGGATGTTGGAAATGGTTCTACTTGCTGATACAGTTTTGTAATACAAATAGTATTCAGACCATGCATGAGGGGATGATAAGCTGTTGGATGGTCACATGTTTGGGGTATTGCCACCTATTTGGATCCAATGAGAATTCCATGCATACAAAGATCTAACCCCCTACATCGAAACACCTAAAACTTTCAAACTTAAATCATTATGACTTGAAGACTTCCCAATTCAATGTCTACCTAAACAGAACTTATACACACCAATCATACTTATGAAGAGTTTCTTATTTTCCTTTAATACCACCAAGACCTTTTCGTAAACTTAACCACCATAAAATTTCCCTTTAAGGCCATCTAGGACTCTTAAATTGAAAAGAAAAAGGCTAATCTGCGGTATGCTCTGAAAGAAGCAAGTAATATCAGCCATAGGATGTGATTTTTTGCCCAAATTTCAGCTCAGACTTGCCTCTGGCTTAGATATGGGACCAAAATTGCATATAAGTCTTTAGGCTGTTTAATTGCTGAAGGCTGGCCCTAAACAACCATTTTCCCTTTACTGCTTCTCCAGAAGCTCCACCAGCAACAAAGCCTCTTTTGAGGGTATTGCACCATTTTTTCCTCCCATAGTCTCCCTCTTTATTCTATAAACCCATCCTTGTCTTCTCTGCTTTAATGTAAAGAGAGTACAAATAACATCAAGGTCTAAAGATCTGTCGTGTACCACTCCATGCCAGCATGGATGCACCAGCACCTGGTACCAGTTGACATGGCATTTGTTAACTTATTACTCTAAATAAATAATTTTAAAAAGGGGTACCGAATCTTCTTTTCTTTATTTCAGCAAGACATGACACATCTGCTAGCTGGTGGCTGGCACACCCATTGGCATCAATACTTTGAACCTTGTATAGGATCACAAATCACATAAAAAAAGATACGTTTATGTTAGTGTATTAACTTTTCTGCAAAGTGAAGGAATACTTATAAAATTTGGGATTTGAAAATTGATAACAAGTTGTTGAACATCCTGGAGAGCACCTTGAAAGGTGTTTTCACGAGAGCGCAATAAGAAATCCAAGAATTTAAAGCTTGATTGAAACAAAATATCTGTTGTCAGACTATTTCTATCTGGTTCACTTTGTATTAAAGGATGTGAAGCAGGCTGGTGTACTGACATAATGCTTCTTCAAGAAAACCAAGAGGAGTTTTTTATTTTTCCCCCAAGAAAATGATAGTTAAGAATAACTACAAAAAAATAATCTTTTGCAAAAAGAAGGGTTCAAGCAGAGGATAGTCATCATAGTGATCAACATTAGAGATATTGCCACTAAAAGGGGACGAAAGGAATAATTAAGTTCAACTAATTATTCAGATACCACTCAATCTTGATGGATTAACTTTTCTTATTCTAGTCATATTTTGCTAGAAATAGGGACAAAAAAGCAGTTATAGAGTCCCTTCTCTTTCCATGTTGCTAATAAGTTCATGAATTTACAATTCACCACAAGAAAAGGATCTGGTTTGCGTCATACATGGGTTTCAGGATTAGATAGTAATCAAATAAATAACATTATATAATTAATTATATGTAGGAAAAGGTTTAAAGCTAGCAGTGAAAAGGTGTTTATCAAAACTGTAATTGGAAAAAAGGGTACCATTCAGGCAGAGAAAAAATAAGCAAAAATTGAGAGCAAAGAATGGAAATTTGCACTGAAATTTTTATTTCTTAAAACCTTTCCAACCTGAAAGAATCCAACTCATGATCTGAATTTGGACCGCTTTCTTGGTTTGCATGTGATAAAACTATCAAGCATCTCAGCGATCCTTGACATGTTTATAATTTTGCTAGGTAAGGGCATATATATGTACCTTTTTTGTAATATGTCAATAGGAAGCATAAAATGTCTCCCAAATAAGCCAATAGTTGTTAGCTCAGATGGTTGGCACCAATCTCCTAAGGGTGGAGGTCCAAGGCTCAAACCCTGGTGGTGGCACATTACCACCATATTACTCAACATAAATAGCCTCTTAAGCACAAATATGGATTTCTAAACAATTTTGAACGACTACATCAAACAACAAGGTGCTACTTTGATAAGCTTATCCTGTAGGAGCTACATGAACAATCCTTTTCAAACAAAAGATAAAATTATATTGCTCAAAAAGGAAAAGATAAAATCACAGAATTGTAACTAATAGACAAACAGATTGATCTACCTAATATTAAAGTTATCCTTATAAAAGAACATTTGAAAGAATTTATATTCTTCAAATTTTTATGTACTATTTAAATCCATAACTTGGAGAACATAATAAGAATCAAGGACAACAATAGAGATTTTTCAATGTCTCTGCTTACAGTTCCCTTCTGCTCTTGTGTCTGTTCATCCCTCTTAACAGTCACAACCATCAGATTTAACCAATGAATTATGCAATTTAGCTCTAGTAAATATCATGAAAACATATAAATGTTAAAAGATCATTTCATGCAAGAATTAGGAGAGGGACAATTGTTCTTCCATCACAGGATCTTGCAATGATGGATGTTAAATAAGAAGCCATTATTAAAAAAAGGAATAATTTTTGTAGATAGCATTCAAATCAATCGGTTTTAGAGGCAAGATAAATTCCTTTCAGAATTGAATTTCCACTATGTTAAGACAAAATGCAGAGGGTTAGACGAATGGAAGGTAGCAAATACTTTATCAAAATCCTTCACAAGTCTTGCTTCAATGGACGAATTGTTCTCATACTCTGCCCAAAGTTCCTTTATCTCATCAGCTGCAAATAGCAAAGCAAGCACAAATCTTGCTAAGCAATTCCTTTAACAACTTTACTAAGGTTCTTCAAGTTCATAATCCTGATACATACCCCTCAATCCCCCACCAAGGATTTCACACATTTCATTTAAAGCTTTCTGTTCACGCCTACTCTTTTCTGCTTTAGGCACGCCGTCAGACGGTGTGATATCACCAACAATAGCTGTCAAAACCAGTTGTCCATTTCAAGTTTGAGTAAGCTGATATATGAAATTTAAAACAATCATGATGCAAGCAAGAACTATAATATAAAAAATGAGAACTAAGCTGACTCACGAATAAGGCTAAAGCATATGTTAGACAAATGCTCAATCTTGAAAGAAAAACCTCTAATTATCATTAAGTAAAAATCAACCAAGGAGACAAAGTAAAGGCCAATTACCTTCAGCAATATCGTGCACAATTGCAATCTTAATAGACCTAATTTGAAAAAGAAAGAGCTACAATCAGCTAATCACAATTAGAACAAGAAAATTTATAATATTACAAGAATGGGAATAACATATATACAGATATAATTAGTTTGGTTTTGTGAATAAGATAACCACACCCAAAACCATCAAGCTGTGTCCCAAAGTTTTTTGGCCGGTTCAATTTTGTTATAATCAAAGCCTTGCCATAAGCCACCTCAAGTGACTGCAAGCTACCCAAATCCTATCCTACAACAGGCATGCATCTCAGTGTAGATCATCCTTCACCTTTCATAACTCTTGAACAAAGATTCTAGACTATCTACTGTCAGAGAATATTAGTTTTACATCCTGTGATAATTGAACAACATTCCATCACTTTGCCCCCCAAATTGTGCAATTTGTAGACCTCTTAGTCATCTAATATATCATCCTTTATTTTTTCCTTCATACTTCTTCACGCAACCATCTTAATTTCTCACTTTCATCATGTTTATCTGCTAGGACCCTTGTTTCCCAAAAGTTCAGAAATCATTCAACATTGCAGGCCTTATAGCCATCATTTTAATGCTCTTACTTAAGTTGTCAATATACATTCCATTTGCCAACATAATTCTCCAATTTATTAACCTCTCATAGACCCTCATCCTTGTACCCTCTCTCTGCACCTTGGTTACAAGAAGCAGGTGTTAGTGCAGGAGCAGATTCAAGTGCTGTATGAACCATGGAACATTTAAGAAGCAAGTGCAAGGATAAGCTTTGGGAGAGATTCCCAAGCAAATGCATGACCCTAAGTGAGATCCCTGCTATTAAGCATTGAACCAACACCTAACAGACCATGGATTGCTTAGACAATCTGAGCCAAATCTTCAACCAACTGATGCATTGAGTTTCTCAGCAGATTTTAGCACCTAAGTATGGGCCTTATGCACCTACAAATATCTTGATGCAGCATTTTGACCAATATGTGTGATCTTCATGGTTCCTCACCATTGCACTACATGTGTTGCCTCCTTAAATTTCCTTGGTGCTCATTATCCCTCCTAAGGTAGTTGTGACCTGGGATGAAAGACGAAAAATAGAAGTACTAATAACTTAAAATTAGGTAATTGGGTAAAAAGGGGCAAAAGATACAGCAAAGGAAAATGCAACATGGACAAGAGTATATAGGTATTAGCTGCCAAAAACCAACAATATCTGGATTGCTTTCTACTGGTATAGCTGCTTTTTCATTGGAATGATGTGGCTAATAGAATATGTGCAAAATAAAATAGAAAACTACACCAGAGGGGTTGTAACTTGTACATAGCTGGTTTGGTCTGGCTTAAGCTGAAGTAGATTGAACAGAGCATCAAACAAATTTGCAAAGAGCATTAGAGTGAACTATGAAATTGAACATGAGGAAAAAAAGGAAATCAACAAAACAGATATAAGATAGATTGTTTAAACTTTGAGAGGTTAAGCAATATAACTGTTATTTACATAAGATAACGAAGCATTACCACTGTCATTAAGAAATTTTTTTAGAGATATCAAAATATAAAATAAGATTAAAAAACAAAAATATAATTGAATTAGTTAAGATGTATTAAAAAAGTCAAATAATTCACTAGAAAAAGGAAAGATGAAAATATTGTAACTATGCCCTACCTTTCCCTGTTTACACCAGGAAGGTCACCAGCAATCAGAGCCATCAACGCCATGCGGTACATGTGATCAGCAATTGACTCAGGACCTTTTATACCATGGTTGATCCATCCCTTTCTCTTTGTAGTCTGCATATAAAGGTATTCATTGAAATATTATTGAACACCAAAGTGATACCTCATATAGTGGAGCATCTCAATCAATAATAAAATAAATAAATTCTTGGATGGGCACCAACCAGGCGAAAACTTGCAAATTGAAACACGGTATAATACACCTTACAAAATTAACAAACATGGCATGATCAATGCATTGCAGAACATAAATAAAAGGAGGGCTTTGTTCCACAATCACATGTGAAAAAAATGAAAAGGTGAATCATGTGACCAAATTGTATTATTGAAGAACCATTTGCCAAAATTTTATACATCCCTGGTTGTGTTGTTTGAATCACTGTTTCATGGATTACCTCAGCCCTTGTGGGTGATCCAGAGTGAGAGCCATAACTTTGTCTTAAAGACTTGAAGATTCATGAAGAATTACAACAAAGTTCAATAGTGCAATTCCCACTCATGCACATTCTTCAGCTGACTCCTTACCATCTTTACGTGATCCACCATATGGAGCGACACTACCACCTCACGAGATGCCATGAGGGTGATAAGAAAGAGGAGGGAAATCAAATTGAGAACTGGAGGGACATGGATCATTCTAGCAATATATCTGGTCTAGTTAGGGTCTTTTTCTCATTCATCAATCTACTTTTTAAATCAATAGGCATAGTTGTTTGCTATGCTCACATTTCTGGCATCATGCATGTAACTATGGAAGTTAGATTCCAGTATGCAAGCACATCTGTCACAAATAAAAGAAACCTACAAACTATCAGGACTGGAACTTGGTCCAAGAGCCTGCAAATGAAACTAGGATTGCATTAATTCCTCTTCTAGCTCTCCTGCAGTCCTGCTACTACCATCCTTATTTTCTTGTGCTTCCTATCCTTATAATGAAGGAGCGGTAGGGGACCTAAATTTACTACACTGCAAGTGGAGATAAAGGATACTTTAAGATGCCCCACATGGCAAAAGATACGAGTACTAATACGAATGAAAGACAAAATACAAACCATCTGGGTTTAAATATTGTTTATCATGGATATGTTTCATCATTATTTCTACAAAGCATTTTTTTTCCCTCAAATGTTGGATATTGGCAAACAGATTGTCCGCTATTCCTATCATTTCAAAACGCACATCATTAGTTTGTGGAATTGTCTATTCTTGTGTGATGTTTCTTAATTCAAAACTTGAGCATTTGAAAGTGCTCAAGATCAAAAGCACACAAAAGGTTCCTCCTTTCATATGTCAAATTTGAGCCCTTGCAAGGAACCTCTCACACATGTAATTTGCTTGAATCCAATCGATCAAAATACTAATAAGACCAGCTTGCAAATCCATTTTTAACCGCAACAGTCCCCAAATGAATCTAATTTGCTACCAAAAACACAAACCACTAAGAAACAACCGCTAATATAAACAATCTAAAAATAAACATTTCGATCCAAAAGCAACAAAAAAAAAAAATATCATTCAGCAAACAACGGATCGATCGGCTCTCAACCTTGAGGCGATGGCACAGCGTGAGGAAATCGATGGCGAAGGAAGCAGAAGAAGACGAGATCGACGACACGGCAGCTCCATCCGCCATCTCCACCGAGCCCTTCGAAGCAGGCCCGTCGGAGCTCGAGCTAGCGGCGCGAGTGCGGACAGCAAGAGGCCTCGGCGCATCACTCGAGAGCCCGAGTTTCAAAGACTTCGGAGAGAGAAGAGATTGGAAGCGTAGGGATCGCGGGACGGAGTGGCGGGGAATTTGAAGCAAAGGAGTGGAGGAGAGCAGCGATTTCACCGCCATTGGCATCTTCGAGGAGGAAGGGAAGGGGGAAGGAGGAGCAGCGGTACGATTCGTAGCGGAGCGCCCGGCAGCTCCGAAACTTCGGAATTTATAGGGTTATTCCATTTGGTTGGTGGATGGGCGGAGAAAGAGGAGAGATGTCTTCCTCAGACGCCAGGCTACATCTGGAACCGGAGAACACGTTAAAAATTAAAAAGAAATTCTACAAATTATAAGGTAAAGTTTGGTGTCGTAAATAGAATCACGAGGGGTATCTTACATCGGATGATCCTTGTTCCAAAGCAATCTGGTCCTCGATGAGCTGAGGAGATCGTATTTGGCATGCAATGCTGTAGATGATTATAGAACTCCACGTGTCCATGAGTAATATTTTTGATATTCCATAAGAATTCAAGATATCATGGTATCAAAACTAGCTTTAATATATTTATTAATTAAATTATAAAAATATAATTATTAATTATATATAATATTAATTTTATAAAAATATATTAATTATTTTAATAAAATTAATAATTTTATTTATGTTTATAATATATTATTATGTTAATATTATTTTTTTATTAAAAAAATAAGATAAATAAAAATAATATATAAAATAATTTTATAATATGAATATAAAGTATAATAATATATTCTCATTAAATTAATATAATATATAATATTAATATAATATATTAAAAATATATTGATATATTAATTTT
Source organism: Cocos nucifera (assembly GCA_006176705.1). Taxonomy (NCBI): domain Eukaryota; kingdom Viridiplantae; phylum Streptophyta; class Magnoliopsida; order Arecales; family Arecaceae; genus Cocos; species Cocos nucifera. Next base: position 2,826,077 of record QRFJ01000012.1, read on the forward strand.
TTGCTGAACTAAAAAATATTTTTATCCCTAAATTTTAGTCTATGATCACTACTGAAATTGATATTAGGTACTCATCCTCAAGAATAAGTTTATGATTATCAAGTTAGGTGATGATTTAAGAAGTGAAGATAATTTGAGATTATTACAATGTAGGACCGCTACACTCTATTAAATATAATTTCTCATCACCTCTATTTACACCTCTCTTAATCTTGAGATTATTATCTCATACCAAATACCCTCTAAAGGATTAAAAATTAATACCCCCGGTGTTACAAATATCTCTTTGCATTTTGAATTACTCAAATTGATCCAAATTCCACACAATATCAAGCACAGCTCACAACAATTACATATACTAGCAATGCATTTATAACTTTTGTAGCTATTTTGATGGATGTATTACATCAATTATATGTTGCATTACCATGCAATAACTTGTGTATGCTTTTAACTAATGCTTTGATGCATATATTATAATAATTGCATGCTTAAAAGTAATTTTTATAAGTTTCTACTTATAAATTGGATGGATTTTGAATTCATTGGAGCTATGTGAAAAATTCAATATTGACATTGCAGCAATTCAAAATGAACAACTCATTACAAAATGCATGGAATATTTTTTTTCTAACCCAATTATAAAAAAATAAAAAATAGAAAAACTGAAATAGTATAGCTATTGTTTTTCTAAAGGTTAGATTCTTACGCTAGAAAGATCCTAAGATCAAGGCAATGATGGTTGGTAAGTATGAAAAGAGCTTATTATCGAGTCAAATGGAGCTTCACATGAAAGATTGTGTAAGAGATCCTTCTTTTTCTGTTTTAGTTACCAGCATCGCTTCAAATTGGTTCCCATCTAATACGGGATTGAGGCAAGGCTATCATTTGCATCATCTTCTTTTTAATTTTATGGCACGGACATATTATCCAGATCTTTTAATATGGCTCTCAACAAGGCAAGGGCAACTCTTCAAAATGCCATTGGTTGAGGAAAAAAAAAAATTGTTTAATAACTATCTATGTTCCAGCCAAAATGCGAACTTATATAAATCTCATGTTTAGGTGTAGCCCTTTGAATACAACGGATGTTCACGAGTCCACTAGTGTGTTCGGAATGCAAGCGTGGATGAAATGCCCCAGAATTTTTAGTATCAATCCCTGGAAGCTTATGTCGCTAATGGTTAATTTCAACGGGCCATTGGATCTGGTGGAGCTAATGATGCCGTAACTCAGCCTTGGACATCTAATATTACTATCAGCAGTGGAGATGCTCTCTAAACCTATGAAGGTAAGTGATCTGAATTGGAATTTTCTTTCTTTCTTTCTTTCTTTCTTTTTTTCGATGGAAGGTTTTGGATGGTAATGTGTGGGATATGCACAAGTTGACTGCTTTATTCTCTAATGATCTTGTTTCCCAGATTTCGGCGTGCAACATATATTTTATATATTATAGAGGTTCGTAGAATATCTCACATATCCGGCATTCTATTTTCCGTGGCAAAAAGAATTTATAACTCTCTCCAGATCGCTATCAAAATCAGGTAGGAGAATCATATCGAAATCCAGCTACGCCATATCATAATTTAATTACCGCGTAATTACTCTCTTTCCAAGTTACATAGCAGTCGAAACATGGATGAAGTATTCTTCTTCTTCTTCTTCTTCTTCTTCTTCTTCTTCTGTGTGTGTGTTTCTATGATTGATGCAGCTGGTTTTTTTCAGAAAAGATTGATATAGATAATTAGATATCATGCACAATTGCAATGCTTTAGCTTTTCTGCATTGACCATGGATGTCACTTCTCTGTTGTAGTGAGATATTATTTCTTTTTCTCCTCAAATTGATGTATAATAATTAATGTTTAACACCTCTGCTTTTTATTTCAGTGATGCAATAGATAAAATTATATATGCATTTCCCCTCCCAATACTCTGGACCCTCGAATTGCTCCTGTAATATAAGTTTGGTTCTTTTCTTATTAAATATATTATTTATTGACGTAGAATTTAGTCATCGCCGAAATTTATTAGAGTAGAGGCCGATGAGGTCGCCGTCGAAAATCTGCAAAATAAAGCCCCATCCGAAGTCGGAGGGGTGGCTCCGATAGGACCCTCCGACGATCAAATCAGCTTCAGTCAATAGGAATGGAGTGCTCGGTAGAGTTTAGAGGAGGAGAAAAGGGTTTTCAGAACCTGGACTTCAGTGTATCCGGAGGGTCCTTTTTATAAAGAGAGCTTGTTGTAATCGTCCTGATTAACTATTGTCGTAACTGTCCTGATCAATGCCGATCATTATTGACTTGATAAATGCCGATCATTATTGTCGTGTAACCGTAGCGAGATCGCCTACAGAAATCCATCATAAGAAGTTCGGCCATTGAGAAGCCCATCCACCGAAGAAGTCTGTAGGGAGTCCGGCTTCCGTAGAAGCTCGGCCGCTGGAGAAGTCCGCAGGGAGTCTGGCTTCCGTAGAAGCTCGGTCGTTGGAGAGTTTCGTAAGAAGTCCGGCTTCCTTAGAAGCTCGGCCAGAGAGGAAGCTTTGGGGGGAGTTCGACTCCCACAGGTGCCTGGCTGTAACGACGCGGAGAGAGTTCAGCTTTTGCGGGAGTCTGACTGAAGCTCGGCGATTGGGCAATCAGAAGAAGTTCGGCCCCTAAGTGGTTCGGCTAAGACTCGTCCACTGAGGAATTCGGCCGCTGGGAGTATGAAGCTCGGCCACTGGAGAGTTCGATCGGTTGAAGAACTTCGGCTGAGGTCCGGCCGTTGAGGAGTTCGATCGAATGTAGGAGTTCGGCTAAGACACGTCCGTTGAAGCTCTTCCATGGCTATTGGCTGCATCGGGCTGGGCACCGAACTTGACTTTGGCAGGAGCGGGGTTTATCCCCCCAACACTAGCCCCCCCCACTCTCGAGTTCGAAACTCGAAGGAAGGGAGTGCAGAAAAGGCGACTGCCGAAGTCTTCTTTCGGGCTCCGTGCTGATTTAAGTCGAAGCTCGGGGGAGCTTTCATCTCCGGCTAGAGTTGATGTTGAAGTTGAAGCTTTCCAGTCGAGATTGATACGGTCGCTCGGGAGAAATCCCATCCCTCGCTGAGGTCGAAGTCGATGCTCTCCAACCGAGGTTGGCCCGGTCGCTCGGGGGTACTTTATCTCCTTTGGCCGAGGTTGACGTGGGCACTCATGTTAGGACGAGGTTATCTCCGATCTTATCTCTGTCCGAAGTGTAAGTTGAAGCTCTCCGGCCGAGGTTGGCCTGATCGCTCGAGTTAGGATGAGGTTATCCTCCTGTTCCTAACTTCGACTTTGCTCGCATTAGGACGAGGTTCCCCTCCTGTTCCTAATGGGTGGGGGCACATTCGGACCATCATCCGTACTTCTCCCCCCATCTCGTCTAAAGTGAATGAGGCCTTCGACTTTGCTCGCGTTAGGATGAGGTTCCCTCCTGTTCCTAATGGGCTGTGGGGGGCACATTCAGACCATCGTCCGTGCTTCTCCCACATCTCGTCTAAAGTGAACGAGGCCTTCGACTTTGCTCGCATTAGGATGAGGTTTCCATCCTGTTCCTAACGGGCTGTGGGGGCACATTCGGATCATCATCCGTGCTTCTCCCCCCATCCCGTCCTTTGTGAACGAGGGTCTTCGACTTTGCTCGCGTAAGGACGAGGTTCCCCTCCTGTTCCTAACGGACTGTGGGGCACATTCGGACCATCGTTCGTGCTTCTCCTCCCATCTCGTCTAAAGTGAACGAAGCCTTCGACTTTGCTCGCGTTAGGACGAGGTTCCCATCTTGTTCCTAACGGACTGTGGGGGTACATGCGAACCATCGTCCGAGCCTCTCCCTCCGTCTCGTCCTTTGTGAACGAGGCCTTCGCTCGGAAGAGATCTTATCTCTAGCCGAGGTTGATGGTCTTTGACCTGCTCACGTTAGGACGAAGTTTTCCTCCTGTTCCTAACTTCGACTTTGCTCGCGTTAGGACGAGGTTCCCTCCTGTTTCTAACGGACTATGGGGGCACATTCGGACCGTCGTTCGTGCTTCTCCCCCCATCTCGTCTAAGGTGAATGAGGCCTTTGACTTTGCTCGCGTTAGGATGAGGTTCCCCTCCTATTCCTAATGGGCTATGGGGGCACATGTGAACCATCGTCCGAGCCTCTCCCCCCATCTCGTCCTTTGTGAACGAGACCTTCGCTCGGAAGAGATCTTATCTCTAGCCGAGGTTGATGGTCTTTGACCTGCTCGCATTAGGATGAGGTTTTCCTCCTGTTCCTAACACGGCGACTATTGGCTGCTCCTTCACTGTCATCGTACAGTTTTTGCGTCCAGAAACAATATTATCGGAAGGAAAGAATTTTACCGAAGGAAAGTTACGGATAGCACATTCCCGTTTCAGGGTCGTCGGGACATTCTTCCTCTGAGCTCCCTCGGGCAGTAAGTCCCGTCCAGACGACCTCCTCTATCTCATGCTGGCCTCTTTAATTTGGAGCATGCTTTTCTTGGCTTGGACGCTGGGAGTTGACGAATCGCCGATGTATCTAGCCCCTCCCCAGATAACGTTGATGACGCCGTGAGGCGACCGACCTTGTAGTTTCTGGTTACGGCAGTGCTCTTAACCGATCTTCTCCTGCTTCAGGCTGGCATCGAAGGAATTTACCCCATCGAGCTCTTTAATCTCGTCTTGGAGCTGAATGTATTCCTCAGTGTCGTAGCCGTGGTCGCGATGGTAGGGGCATTACTTGCTTCGATCGCGCATGTTTGGGGAGGCCATAGTCCTTCAGGTCTTGGCGGCTGGCTCTTAACTTCGAGTTAGAGTAGCGGGACGTAGTTGCGGAACCTTTCGAGAGGAGGACTTCTTTGCGCCCTTCTGTCGAGACTTCCATCATGTTGAGCTCGAGAAGTTCGGGCCTTGCTTGTGCTGGGGAGGTCGTGAGCGCGGCCTCCTTGCAAAACCGGAAGAAGTTCATGATCCTCTGTCGGGGCTTCTCCGATGACGAGCTCGAGGTGGTTTGACCTTGCTTGCGCAGAGCTTCATTCCGCTTTCCCGCGAAACCTTCCATGGGAGAACTTCATGCTTCTTTGTCCGAACTTTCTTGCTTGCAGGGAGGGGGTCGGCTTTGCTTGCCCGAACTTCATTGCACCTCTCGTGAATTCTTTGCAGGGGCTTCCTTGGTGACGTACTCCAGGGGAGTTCGGCCTCGCTCGCCCTGGGGCGATCTCGAGCGCGGCCGAACTTCATCTCACCTCCTGTGAAATTCTTCTAGGGGTTTCGTCTATGACGAGCTCGAGGGGGGTTCGGCCTTACTTGAATCGAACTTTATTTCGATGATGTGCGGCAGAGTTCGGCCTCACTTATTCCGAACTTCATTCCGCGGGAGAACTTTGTTCCGCCGTTGCTTGCGCCGAACTTCACTTGATGGTGAGCTTCGAAGGGAAGTTCGATCTCACTTGAGCCGAACTTCATTCCAATGATGAGCTTCCGAGGGGAGTTCGGCCTTGCTTCCGCCGAACTTCACTTGATGGTGAGCTACGGAGTTCGGCCTCACTTATGCCGAACTTCATTCCGTGGGAGAACTTTGTTTCCCTTGCTTGCGCCGAACTTTACTTGATGGTGAGCTGCGAAGTTCGGTTGCCGAACTTCACTTGATGGTGAGCTTCAAAGGGAAGTTCGGTCTCACTTGGGTCGAACTTTATTCCGATGATGAGCTTCCGAGGGAGTTCGGCCTTACTTCCGCCGAACTCTATTCCGATGATGAGCTGCGGAGTTCGGCCTCACTTATGCCGAACTTTATTCCGCGGGAGAACTTTGTTCCATCCTTGCTTGCACCGAACTTCACTTGGATGGTGAGCAGCGGAGTTCGGCCTCACTTATGTCGAACTTCATTCCGTGGGAGAACTTTGTTCCGCCCTTGCTTGCGCCGAACTTCACTTGATGGTGAGCTTCGAAGGAAAGTTCGATCTCACTTGAGCCGAACTTCATTCCAATGATGAGCTTTTCGAGGGGAGTTCGGCTTGCTTCCGCCGAACTTTCATTCCGATGATGAGCTGTAGAGTTCGGCCTCACTTTATGCCGAACTTCATTCTGCGGGAGAACTTTGTTCCGCCTTGCTTGCGTCGAACTTCACTTGATGGTGAGCTGTGGAGTTCGGCCTCACTTATGCCGAACTTCATTCCGTGGGAGAACTTTGTTCCGCCCTTGCTTGCGCCGAACTTCACTTGATGGTGAGCTGCGGAGTTCGGCCTCACTATGCCGAACTTCATTCCGCGGGAGAACTTTGTTCTGCTCTTGCTTGCGCCGAACTTCACTTGATGGTGAGCTTCGAAGGGAAGTTCGGTTCTCACTTGAGCCGAACTTCATTCCAATGATGAGCTTCTGAGGGGAGTTCGGTCTTGCTTCCGTCGAACTTCATTTCGATGATGAGCTGCAGAGTTCGGCCTCACTTATGTCGAACTTCATTCCAGAGAACTTTGTTCCGCCCTTGCTTGCGCCGAACTTCACTTGATGGTGAGCTTCGAAGGGAAATTCGGCCTCACTTGAGCTAAACTTCATTCTGATGATGAGCTTCCGAGGGGAGTTCGGTCTTGCTTCCGCCGAACTTCATTCCGATGATGAGCTGCGGAGTTCGACCTCACTTATGTCGAACTTCATTCCACGGGAGAACTTTATTCCGCCCTTGCTTGCGCTGAACTTCACTTGATGGTGAGCTTTAAAGGGAGAGTTTGGCCTTTTTTTCGCCGAACTTCATTCCTGCTTTTTCTGCTCGTGCCGAACTTCGTTCCACTTCTGCGGGAGAACTTTTGCTCTCCGTTTCTCTCCTAAGGGCGATTGGCATGCCCAAATGCTCTTCCTTAAAGCTGGTTCCTCGCGTCCTCATGGCGGACTTGCTGGCAAAGTCTCCGCCAAAGGTTATCGCACGTCTTGCATCATCTCGACAGGACCGCGAACCCGTCCAGAACTGCTCTACATCTGTGGTGGCTTCAGGAGGAGCCTGAGCTGCTGAGGCTGCAACAGGAGCCGATCGCCGAGTCGAAGCTCTCCTGGAGGCATTTTCTCTTCGAAAGAGAAAAGGGAGATCTTCATAGGGGGAAGGAAAAAATCATCGTCGAGCACTCCTTTAAGAACAAGGGAACCTCGAAGGCTTGGGGTTTGGCCCTCCTTCTAGCGCCAATCTGTTGACGCAGAATTTAGTCATCGTCAGAATTCATTGGAGTGGAGGCCGATGAGGTCGCCGCCGGGGACCTGTAAAATAAAGTCTCATTCGGAGCTGGAGGAGGGTGGCTTTGGTAGGACCCTCCGACGATTAAGTCGGCTTCAGTCAATAGGATTGGAGTGCTCGGTAGAGTTTAGAGGAGGAGAAAAGGGTTTTCAGAACCTGGCCTTCAGTGTATCCGGAGGGTTCTTTTTATAAAGGGAGTTTGTTGTAACCGCCCTGATTAATGATTGTCGTAACTATCCTGATCAATGCCAATCGTTATTGACTCGATAAATGTTGATCATTATTGTTGTGTAACCATAGCGGGATCACCTACAGGAATCCATCATAAGAAGTTCGGCCATTGAGAAGCCTGTCCACTGAAGAAGTCTGTAGGGAGTCCGGCTTTCGTAGAAGCTCGGCCGCTGGAGAAGTCCGCAGGGAGTCCGGCTTTCGTAGAAGCTCGGCCGCTGGAGAAGTCCGTAAGGAGTCCGGCTTCCTTAGAAGCTCGGCCAGAGAGGAAGCTTTGGGGGGAGTTCGGCTTCCACAGGCGCCTGGCTGTAACGACGCGGAGAGAGTTCAGCTTTTATGGGAGTTTGACTGAAGCTCGGCGATTGGACAATCAAAAGGAGTTCGGCCGCTAAGTGGTTCAGTTAAGGCTTGTCCGCTGAGGAATTCGGCCACTGGGAGTATGAAGCTCGGCCGCTGGAGAGTTCGGTCGGTTGAAGGACTTCGGCTGAGGCCCGACCACTGAGGAGTTCGGTCGGATGTAGGAGTTCGGCTAAGACGCGTCCGCTGAAGCTCTTCCATGGCTATTGGCCGCATCGGGCTGGGCACCGAACTTGATTTTGGTAGGAGTGGGGTTTATTCCCAATATTGTTATTCTTTTTGATGGTTCAAACCATGCTACTTCAGAATTGTAGCACAGCAAGCAATATATTTCAGTACGCTTCATCCAATTTATCGTATATTGTAGTAATTTATGTTTAATAGTTCTACTAGATTTCTTTAGGCAGGCATGGCATGAAGACCTTACCAATTAATGATTCTGCTTTTTCTTACCATAAACATGCCTTTTTCTTTTTGATGTAAATGACTGTAGAACCATCATGAATAAAATAAATCGAAACATGGGCCTCTCAAGCCAAGGCAACAAGAAGATGAATACAAAGACAATGTGACCAAAAATCACCAATAAAGACTGAAAATGGGAGGAGAAAGTGGCCAAATACGGTCCATTCCACGCAATTTCTGGAGGGCCTCGACGGTCAGTTTCCTAACAGACATCCCAGCAGAAATGTGAGACCAGATAGCTTTCCTCACTTCTTTACTGATCTCCCCTTAGCTAGCCTTGAATACTCTATTGTTCCTTGCTGACAAGATATACCACAAAAGCACCACCATAGTCTCCAACCTTGATATTGCTCTCCTGCCAATTAGTCCAGTGTGTTGATGGATCCATCGCTCGGTTTCTGACCTCCCAAAATCTACACAGCTCTCTCCAGATCTGTCTAAAGAAGCAGCTAGCACTTGAAGAAAAGGTGTTGAGCTGATGAATCTTGATCAATCAAGGTTTACAAATTGTATCAATTTAAAAGTTATGTTTGGCGAGGTTACTCCTCGTTAGAATTCTATACTTCGATGGTGACCATGAGAATATCATTAGCTCTCAAAGGAATTTTGGCACTCCAGATCATCTTAGCTGATCTGCATAAACCTATTTCGTTGTTGCTTCAGGTTTTCTTTTTGTGTGTTTATATTTTATCTTCCATCTTATGGAAGCCACTGGGTTTGGATATGTTTCTAAAACTTGTATGCAGTTTGCCAAATTCCTTGTAGAAATTTTGATGCCTATAAAATAGTTATTAAGGTTCTTGAGTAAAGGCCAACCAGGAATGGCAATGAATCGGATATGAATCGGATCAGTCTATCTTCATACTCAACATGTAAGTAAAAATTCTATATCTATATCCATTCTGTACTCGCTTTGGATCGGATCCAATAGAGATGCGGATCAGATACATATAAATAATATAAAATCATAATAATTTTGAATGAAAAATATATATTAAAATTATATCAGATCGAATTCGAGTCGGGGCATACTATTAGCCGTATCCGATCCGAATCCACTTCGAATATTTTTTTTTAGAATTCGTATCTGTCCCGCATTTTAATCGATCGTAAAATTCGTTTCATTTGGATCGGATCGGATCGGATATCCGACAGTTCGGATAAAATTACCACTTCTTAGACCAACTTAAAATTATTTTGTGAAGAGTTGGTACTTCTCACTTCCGTATTCCTATCACTCTAATCTAGATCACATGTCATTTTAATTGTGAAATGGTTGGTTGGTTAATTGCCTCTTTCGGTTGCCTGCCCGCTAACTCAACATTTTATTTGAGGGAAACTTAGCATTCTAAAGGTAGTAGACTAAAATTCTGTAAGATATTTGACTATTTCTTGGTGAAGATTACTGCTTTATATACCTAAATTAGCCTATAAAAATAAAAGAATAAGTTTTGATTAATTCCATTGCCTCAAACGTGTAAGCAGAATATCGGCTTATGAGGGCTTATGGGGGAATTTAAATACGATGAAAGGATCCGCAAGTGGTGCCTCAACATGCTTTCCAAGAATTGCGTGTTAAGAAAAAGAAAGGAAGAGGAAGGTAAAAGTGGGAAGAATTATAGAGGAATGATATCTTTGCAATCTGAAAAACTTTAAGCCTCAAATTTCATGTCAATTAATTTCAGTTTCAACTTGGCAGTTGCCCATAATCACCTAATTATTATGACTAGGTACGAATCAAATTAGTCGGATATAATTAGATTATATATCAACCTACCTTATAATTATTAATTAATAGAAACTTTTCTAAACGAAACTTCTCTTGATTTTTCTTTGATACACCCTTTCTCAGGCATTCCTTCATTCCTTAAACTAAGCATTTTAAGTGAGACTTGAATTAATAAGGTCCGTAGAGTGAATTTAATGGTGAAATATCTTATAATCTATATTCTAGAATGTCATATGTATAGGTATAATATACTAGGTCCATATAAGCAAATGCATTAAGGATGGCTGTGTCATGTTAGACCATAAACTGAACCGAATTGGCCTCATTAGGTCAGTTTGGTCTAGGGCTAAACATAGACCAATTTGATTGCAACTCATGCTTTAACTTCAATTGCCTCGGTTAGATTATCGATATTATACTTGACATTATAGATACAACTTTATAAGCATACATTCCTTTGAGGGGAAAAAAAAAATCATAAGCTCCTGGTCTTTGTTAACTTTTGTTTTCGATTGATGTTGTTTCAGGTGTAACATAGTAAATCCTGGATTTAAAGATCATTTTTTGTCGTGATACATTGAATGGATAAGTTGTTAGTTTATATCTTTCCAACGAGTTTCTTAGACACATTGAATGGATAAGTTGTTAGTTTATATCATTCCAATGGGTTCCTTAGATAGAAGCAACAAATTAGTTAAAGCCAGGCCACCATGGTGATTAGGATAATTTTTTTTCCTACTTTACAACAGCCCCATAAAACACTTAAGAATCCAACGTGCTCGTTGCATTTTAAACCCATTATTGCTAACTATATCTAGTTAGTCCACCAGAATATGCAATTCATCAATCTTAGTCTGTTTTAAATTGAAATTTAGACCTGATAATTTATATGAAGAACTACTAATTATGCCGTTTAACCTTTAATTAGGCCGTTTAACAAGAACTACTTTGCACTTTATCCAAAGAACAGCGGCAGAGACACAAAGATAAGAGCATCGAGCGGTTACCATGTATGTAAGCCGGCACAAGGAACGTGATCCCTTGGACCATAAGGTCAATTCAATTTCGCCGATTTGGCATAGCCTCGGTCTAACGAAACCGCACGATTGAGATCCTAGGAAGAATGGACGGCTGATGTTTCGTCGGCATAGAATTTATGTGCGTATGCGTCGTTCGGGGGTTCTTCTCTCATGCATGCACGCAGGCTGAGCCAGGAGCGTAAAAGAAGGAAAGGAGAGAACGGGCCTGGCCGCTCGCGCATCGCCACCTTTACTCCGAATGGATAAACTCGAAATAAAATCTTTCCTTTTTTTGGTTATCGAATTAATGGATAAAAATATCCAAATCTCCAACTAATTCTCCTAAATTTCTCTGGACAGCTCATAATACCCCTTACAAAATCCTCCTTATAAATGCTGCTTCTTATCCTTGCGTGCCCTCGGACTCCGCCCTGTTCTTCCCCATCTATTCCACTTGCCCTCTCCTCATCTCTCTCTTTTCTAGCTTTGGTTTTGTAGGTTTAAAGGTGAGGAGAAGGTGAAGATGTTGAGCACAAACGCAATTCGTAATATTGTTGGAATAATCGGTATCTGCAGAAAAACCTAGCCTCCATCTTTTACTTGATATATATATATTTTTAAATTATTTTTTATACTTAGGTTTGTCCATCTTTAGTTCTATTAGCAGATGTTATTTATTATTTTCTTTCGAGGACTTTTTCTTTTTGAGTTGAAAAAATTCACATCCTATCTCCGTGTTTCCTTTGTTTTTTCCTTTTTTCTTTTGTTGAATTTTTTTTTTTTCCCTCTCTTTCCGGACTGAAGCACAACCCTAACCCTACCTTAGAACTTTTCGTATTTGTTCTCTCGAATCCTTTTTTATAGAATCGTGAAAAATATACTTTTTAATGCTCTGTTCTTCTCTAATACTCCTTATTTTGCTTTTTGCCCTTTTGTCTTTGACGCCCAATCACTCTCAGATCTCTCGTATTATTTTCTCTCTTTTTTTTTTCCTTCCTAAGAAACGTGTTCGATTTGTTGCTTTTATTTAGTGTGTTTCTTCTTTTTTTCTTGTAATTTCACATATCAATCTGTTCAAATTTTCTTATCCTATTTCTCGGTTACAGGGAATGTGTTATCTTTCGGCTTATTTCTCTCTCCAGTGTAAGTTCTTTCTTTTTCTAAGACGATCGGCCTTTTTCTACTTCGATTTGTTCATCTGAAATTTACTTTATGCGGGTGCCGTGTTTCGATGCAGGCCGACATTTGTCAAGATTTGGAAACGGAAGGCGGTCGAGGACTTCTCGGCGATCCCATACCTGGCAACGGTCCTCAACTGCATGCTGTGGGTGTTCTACGGGCTCCCGGTGGTGCGCCCAAACAGCATCCTAATTGTCACCATTAATGGCGTCGGCCTCGTCCTTGAAGCCATCTACCTGATCATCTTCTTCATATACGCTCCCAATCGCTCTCGTGTACGGTCTCGCAATCGTCTGATTCCTATCTCAGCTCTCTCCTCCGTTCCATTATCTATCTTGATTTCTTATATACTTTTTTCCCTTCTAAAACTCAGCTGAAGGTTCTGAAGATATTGGCCGTGGAGCTGGTGTTTATGGGAGGGGTGATCGCAGGCGTCATTGCAGGGGCTCACACCCATGAGAAAAGAATTTTCATTGTTGGAATTCTCTGCGTCATCTTTGGCACCTGCATGTACGCCTCTCCTCTGTCGATCATGGTAAGTGTTCCTGGCTATCTATCTATCAATAATTAATTTCTATCTGTTTATGCCGAATTGCCGTCCAACCAATCTTCTTTCATGATAATAAATAGATGCAATTTGCACCTGAATCACCAAGGTAGATGGCATATAAATCATGCTATATAACGGTCGAATTTGCTGTCACTAAGGAAATTTGTTCGTTCCGATGATAAAGATTTGATTAGTTTTGCTTTCTTATTGTTTTTTTTGTTATAAATCACAATGCCTTTTATACATTAAAAAAAATATTGCTATTTGGTATATACTAAAACATAACTATTTTTCTAATTTTGTCTCCGTTATTACAGAGGCTGGTTATCCGGACCAAGAGCGTCCAGTACATGCCCTTCTACCTTTCCCTCGCAGGATTTCTTAATGGTGTGTGCTGGACAGCGTACGCATTCCTCGAATTCGATATCTTTGTCGTGGTAAGCAACCTTCCATCCTTCTCTTGAATCAAAACGTCGATTAGTTTTTATGATGCATCTCTGGCATGCAGATTCCGAATGGATTGGGGGCATTGTTCGGTGCCGTGCAATTGATACTCTACTTCTGTTACTATCGCTCGACACCGCAAGAGGAGAGCAAGGCGGAGGTTCAGTTGCCGGTGTCGTCCTCCGATGCTGCAAGCGGTGGCAACAAGGAAACACAAAGATGATCATGCAATTTGTTTGAGTTGCTTTTTTCGTTTTTTTCTTTTATTTTTTTTAAAGAAAAAATAAGAGGGGACTGAGTAGAGTATCTCGACCATGCACTTTTTTTTTTCTACTCTTTCCTGTCAAAACGTTTCCGCTATATTGATAAATGATGGCATAATTGTTCGGGGGCCTCGTTTGTGAAGCTAAGACTACTAAGACAATTACCTCTTTGTGAAGCTAGGACTACTGGACATGTTAATCAAAATAAATTAAAATAAAAATCAAAATGATCATATTTTTGAATTTAAAATGGAAATCAGAATAATATATTTTTTAATATATTTGTCAGAATGGGAATTGGCTAGTAGAAAAGAGTAGGAACTGGATTTTTGAAAATAGAAATGAAAATAGAACTCCCTCCAACCAATGGGAATTGCTCTCCAAATATTATCCTAAATGTTGTGTTTGAATGTCACTCTAATATGTACAGCTAGATGATATTTTGACCTCACATTGGGTTAGCTCATCTTGAATGGCGATGCTAAGGAGCTTAATGTAAGCACGACCAATTTATTCTCTATTGCATAAATTTATATAAGATGTGCAATATAAATTTATCTTAAAATATATTAAAATAAATTTATTTTACTTTTATGTGCATCAAAGGCCTATCGTCACAGGAAATGGAGTTATTGGGAGTGCTAATATATTGAGCCGGGTGAAGTCAAGTAAAGATAATAATATATAAAATTTTGATTATTATTAGGATAATAATATGCCGACTCTTTTAGCTAAATCAAGGGCTCTTGCCAAAAGATCATTTTAGGTTATCCATTTGAACCCACTTAATCTATTTTATGTGAGTCAAGCTCTAATAGAACTAGCTTAAATTTAATTTTTGTGATTCTTACGGTCTCTTTGCTAAAATAATTTAAACAACTAGTATTAAAAAGATCAATCATTTAAAAAAATTTTATTCAAAATCCTAACTTAAATTCGACTTGAATTAATTTGATCAAAATGAAACCCCATCCTTGAAGCTAAGTTAAGTCAAAATTTTGGTTCATATCTAATCCATTTAAAATTTGGGTTAGGAAGATTGACCCATAAATAACCTTAACTAAAAGGCTCCACCCAAATGCGAATTAGTTAGAGTTAGATCAGATTGAGATTAATTTTTGGTGCTCCTATAACAAAAATTATTAGATAGAATGAAAGTTATTTAAATTTAAATAAAATTTTTATTTAATGTATCATGCATATTTTATATGATATAAAATTTTAATAAATAAATTATTTAATTTTATTTATTTAATATAAAATAAATATGAAAATATTAATTAAATATTGTCTCATGCAATATATCTTGTTAAAAATGTGGCCCTGATATATTTGTCATAAATCTATAAATCCGATTTTATTTTTTTAAGCTTAAAATTATATAATATTATTTATATAGAAATATTTTAAAAAATGTGCTCCCTCTGAACGTACTTTTGAGATGTAATATGTCGGGGATCTCAATAAAACCTCGTGAAACCGAAGCAAAATGCCAAAATCCCAAGGCAGAGAGCTTTATACTGGGCCTGTGACGACCAAGGAAAATCCGAATCCTCCTGCGGCTTACCACGGCCTTGTGCACACCGTGCGGACGTCTAGCGCCCTTCCTACCGCTCATTTTATCCTCTCCTTCTCCGCTCCTCTTCGCGAACTCCAAAACCCTAGCTTACCCTATCTCTTTCCTCTCGAAACCCTAGCTCGAATGGCTGCCCTCCTCTCCTCCCACTTCCGCCTCTCCACCGCTGCCCTGAGATCCTCGGTCTCGGCCAAGCGGAGCTGCTTCGATGGTCACCGGAGACCCCTCTGGTTCCGTTGTTCCTCGTCTTCTTCTTCGAGGGTTCCCACACTCGATTCCTTGAGGGTAGAGGTACCGGTTGGTCCAATTCTCTTCCGTTCTGGACTTCTCTAGATCATTTACCATTATATGTTTCTAGTTTTAAAATGGAAATTATCAGCAATATCGAGCTAATTCCCACCAAGAAAGGGGGAACCTGTCGTGATCTTTGCGGATTTGATGATTTGTTTCTAGTTTTAAAATGGAAATTGTGAGCAATATCGAGCTAATTCCCACCAAGAAAGGGGGGAACCTGTCGTGATCTTTGCGGATTTGATGATTGATTCAATTAAATTTTGCTATTTGCTTACCAAAGAGTGGGTTCAGTTACACTTCAGAAGACTCAAAATCAGCTTTTGTGAAATGAGTTCCTTAGCAAATATCTCCTCTTCTTGTTTAATTCTATTACATCACAATCTCTTAAGTGTAAAGATTCTCGAGCCATGTAGAGCTACTTTTTCCAAGTAAGTAGCGTAACGTTGACGATATGGGCTATTGGGCTTACTTTCTTATTTCCATGTGATTAGATTTCACTCTTTTGTGTTTGATATGGCTTCTGCAGCGTTGCATAGTGCTTTTTGATCAAGAAATTGGAGATTTTAAAAGAGAGACAAATTCTTGATGAGTTAGATGAAAATTGTCTCTTTTTTGCACAATTCTGATTTCCTTCTTTGTAAAGTTAACCATTCTATCTATTAAGATGATTTCCCTTAGTAAGAATGCTGAGACTTTTAGATCATTCCTCTTTCGCTTTTCTTTTATTTTCTTTTCTTTTTTGGGTTTGGGTGGGGGTGGGGGGGGTTGGGGGAGGGGGTTCATAATATCAGATCTTCTTTCCATATTTTATGTTTAATATGAATTGTATATCAATATGGTCATATTTCCTTTGAAGAAGATGAAAATATTTGAGAGAGAGAGATTCTTCATGGGTCAGATGAATAATCCAGTTGGTTTTCATTCTTTTCTTACCAGAGAGTATTGGTTAGTTTGTAGAGGTTTGCTCTATACTACGAAACTTAACTTTCTGTTTGTTCCATAATAAAATTCTTATCAGAACGGTTCCTTGAAGTATATTCAGATTTTCAAACCACTTTCCTTTACATTTTAGTTCCGTTAGATCAGCTTGCCTTCTTGGTGTTGACATGGATTCTTTCATGATATTTAGGGTCATCTTGTTGCTAGAAAGAATGAATTTAAATATGAAGGTTAAATGATAAGTCTATTTTGAAATTCTTTCTTTGTCTTACAGGAAAGAATTGGATTAGTTCTTCGCAATATAATACTATTCTATATTGCAGTCACTCTTTTGTGTTCTTTATTAACACTACAACAGCTTATTTTGGTAACTGCTGAGAGCAGTTTGTGTATGTTTTTAATTTCTGGGCAGAAGAAGAACCCATTTTGTCTGAAGGAATGTGCTGTTTCTGTAGTATTGGCAATTGGATTGGTCACTGGTTTACCCACACTAGACTGGCCTGCACATGCATCCCCTTCAGGCCCTGTGTTGCCTGATCTCTCAGTTTTAATCTCTGGACCACCTATTAAAGATCCTGGTGCCTTGTTGAGGTATGCATTGCCTATTAAGAACAAAGCTATTCGGGAGGTTCAAAAGCCTCTGGAGGATATAACCAACAGTCTCAAGGTCTCTGGGGTTAGAGCATTGGATTTGGTTGAGAGAGTAAGCATAGCTAACAAAATTCTCATTCTGAGATCTTATTTGCCATTCCTTTACATAGAATTTCTGCAAGCGCTCAAGTCATTTGTGTTTTATAATTACATTGTTTTATGCATGTTACATATGTTATACTAAACCCATGTTCTTAAAATAAGTACATAATGGTCATGTTTGACATCATTGTTGTTAAAATCTTATGATTCACTATCTGAATCTTACAATCTTGGTCAAAATGCCCCTAAATGATCCAGATCCCATTCTTCGGTCTGGATCAGTGCAGGATCACAAGATTTAGATCCATGTGATGGACTATACATTTCTTTGTTGCACAAGATCCAATTTGATTATGTTGTTTACATATTAAATCATGTGTAAGTCCATTTTCCATAATTTCTTTGACTATATGGTTCTTAAATTTCTTATAACGAATAAATCTCAAATAGTAAAATTAGCAAATCTGTTATTGGAGTTCATAAAGTGGAAAAAAAGATGTAAGTTTTTGTTCTTTTACAGTGATAAAGTCTTATCCTTACTTATTCTAGTGCATTCTACATAAAAGGATAATTAAATTGAGAGGTGGTATATAAACATCTTGAATAACCAAACAGAATGTTTGTTTCATTAAATTGGTCAAAATTAGACTTGTGATATGTATGTTTCATATTTTCCATTCATCTATTTTATAGTTGACTCATGTTTCAGTTTTCACATTTCTTTTATATTTAAAATTTCTGGAAGAAATTAGGAAAAATCTTACAATCAACGTTGTTTTGGTGTTGCTTAACAAACAAGTTCTATTACCACTCTTGAAATTTAAAAAATAAAATCATTTGTTTTAAAGAAGCTGATTTATATAATGCTCAATAAAAAGTGTTTCTTACACAAGCAGAGGTCAAATAGTTGCTTCTGGGAGAAGCTAGAAAAACTAGTTTTTGGTCCATGCTTATATGGAGCACACTGTGTTTTCATAAATATAATGGGTTTGCCTCACTTAGGAGCAGGGGTAATTGAGCTGCAAATGGATTAGGCAAATGCAAACTTAAATCTAATCAACTCAATGCTATGGAGGACAATTGATGAGGCATCACTTGACCTCCATCCTCTGGGTGTAAAAAAATGAAGCTTAGGTGTTGTTGCTGGCGGCCAACTTGGCGCCAAAAGGGGCGGATCTATAGTGGCTGGAGCTTGACACCGCATCGGACAAGAGAGAATCTGCAAATCAAGTCCCTTACTGGAGTTGTTTCTAGTGGGGATGCTTTGACACTCAAGTTAGTCACCAAGGAACAATGGAAAGGAGGGAGAGAGTAGAGATTGAGCTTACATGAAGGTCCCCTATTTCCTTTTATTTATAGATGGGGCGGCTGGCCAGCTTTGGAAAGAAGGGGAAGAGTGATGGAGAGAATTACTCTACTTCTGCCTTATCTGGCTGAGGTGAGCTGTTATTCATTCGGTTTGGAGCATATTTGGAATGTAGAGTAAATTAGACAATTACTTGGTGTGTAATTGCCCTCGCTTATCTGGGCCTCTTACCTGGGCATGGCAAGGCCCGAGCTAACCAGGTTGGCGTATAACCGAGGTTCAAATGACATCAAACATGGTTGAGATAAACTGCCATCCCGTATCATTAGGCAAGTTAAGTCATGCTTGACATTTGACTTATATTGTAAACAGGCTAAGCTTGAGCTCAACTCAACCATTTTCTAACCAACTCAAGTCCCACCCCCCCCCCAACCCAACTTGGGGAGAGAGAGAGAGAGAGAGAGAGAGAGAGAGAGAGAGAGAGAGAGAGAGAGAGAGAGAGAACCCCCCACCCCAAGAAAGAAGAACACTTCTTGAGCCAAGGTCTTCGAATATTTAATCTGATGAAACAGTCTTTTACCAAGCTGAGTTTAAGCCGAATACAGGCTTATCATGAATAGCTTGCTTGTTTGACAACAATATTCCACTCTGCCTTTCATAGTGCCAATAAGCTGGTTAATGCCTTGCTGCTTTGTTGGCCACATGATGATATTCTTGCTTTATTGGCTCATCTCTTGGATGGTTCATATTCCAAGTGGTCACAACCCAAATGTAATAGTCAAATGATCTAGCTATCTTATCTGCCACCAATTATTCATTATTTCCAAACTTAAAACAGTGCATATGCTATTTAGAAGTTTTGCAAATATATTTTAGCTAGGTGATGCCTTGTTAAACTGGATTGTTTTGGTTGATAGATTGTGCTTACAGAATAAAGAAAATTAAATCAATAACAAAGTTTCCGGCTTTGGATTGTAGAATGTGAGGCAGGCATCTCGTGCTCTCAGTCAGGGGAGAACTTTGATTCTGTCGAGTGTGACTGAATCCAAAAAAGAACATGGACAAGAGTTGGTTGACAAGTTGGCCACTGGAATGGAAGAGCTCCGGCGTATTGTAGAGGAACGGGATAGGGATGCAGTTGCAGCGAAACAAAAGGAGCTTCTACAATATGTTGGAGAGTAAGATATTTTTATCATATAAAATGCTCATGTTTAGTTATATTGTAATTGTTTCATATGCATTCTGATATCAACAACACTAACCTAAACATGTCCCAATCTTGCATTTTGATTTTCTTTTATGTGTTACATAGTTTTCTTATAAATTTTTTCATATGAAGTTTACTTCATTTTGAAACCTATTCAACAATGATAAACAGGGAGAAAGATGCCAAACTTTGAACATGTGTTTGGTGATTTAGAAGAGCAAGCTTTGGCTCTGGTGTCACATAAAGGACAAATACAGACTTTAAACAACAGGTAGTCGTGAAGTGTATATTAGTAGCAGTAGTGCATAATTTGCAAATATCCTAAACATGCACATAATTTTCTCCTGGAGTATCACATCATCCAAGAAACTAGTATCAATTATAGATTAGAGCCTAAAGGCCACAATTCAATCATAGTATTTGCAATGAGATAAATAAATTAAAGCCAGGTTGTCAGTTCTAAAAAGCAAAAAAATGAAATTAATAAAAAAGCCTTACTATTGCTTAATTGCTTCCTCGCTTGGTTACTTTAATTGTGAATGGGCGCTGGAGTTTATTTGGATGCTTGAGTGGGGAAGCTGAGAATTTAAACAGATTTAAAGGAAGCATGCAGGAAGCAGGTGTGAGAATGAGAATCTGAAGTGGGTGTGGCACCTAAGGTAGAAAATTCTATCTACTACTACGTTAGTCATGTATATGGTTTAATGTTTCTACAATGACTGCAGAACCTGATATTATTTGTTCTTTTATTTAGAACAGTTAGCATGGAGATTTTGCACTTTATACCAAGGATAATGTCATTTTTGGATTTATGCATACTTAAGGCTCACATTTTTCGCAATTTCACAGTGTTATGGCTTCTGGAAGCTGGGCAACATAGGCATTTCTTTTTGGCCTTACCATTTTTCTTGAATCTGTTCAATGTCTTTTTGTTATTCTTCCCAACATGACACTTTTCCTTATAGATATAAGAGGTGTGGTTGTTATATTTTTACACTGAAAATTCATGTGATATTCTTGGGCTGTGTTTGGCATACAGCTTTTAGGGTAGCTTTAGTTTATTTAAGCTACTTAGTGTTTGATAAAGATAGCTTATGGTCCATAAGCTAGCTTTTATTGACAGCTCCCCCATTCAAGGATTCAAAATTAAAAGCTAGATGTGTATTTTTTATTTCTAAATTTATTCTTTACCTTTTTTTAAAATTACTCACTTAACATTTACACATCCTCTTCTCTCCTCTATTTTTTAAAATCTATCTACAAAAATCATGCTATAAACAACTATACATTCCATTAATTCTTAATTTAAACTTAAAAGATATCACATGATTTTTATTTTTATTATTTTATAATTTATTTATTCTATTATTTAGTAAAATTAATTTTTATTATATTTATTTTATTTAATTGAATTGAATATTTGAAGTGATGTTAAAAATAAATAAAATGAGGTTATATCCTTTTGTGTCATTTTGTACATGATAGTTTACTGATATAGCTAATTTTTATCAAACATTTAGGCTAACATAACTACAGCTACAGCTATAGCTTACAGCTCAAGCCATAGCTACAACTCAATACAGCTACAGCTGCATGCCAAATACAGCTTTATTATCATTTTCTGTTTGATAGTTACTAAAAGCATTGAACTGTTTTCTACTTGCTTGTAAGACATCGATCTGATGTTTAACTATGCTTGGTTTTCTGGGTGAGAAATATCTGACACATGAGCACTCACATAAGCCTTCTTAAAAGGCACAATTCTCATTATACCCTTATCATTGACTGCAGCTGAGATCTTCTTGCAACATTGGATTTCTGCAGTGTTGAAGAGGATATGGTGGATGGTTTCCCATATGAAGTGCCTGAGGAATACCGTAGTATGCCTCTTTTAAAGGGGAGGGCAACTGTTGATATGAAGGTGAAAGTTAAGGACAATCCCAACATACAGGAGTGTGTATTTCACATAGTTCTTGATGGATACAATGCTCCCGTGACAGCTGGGAATTTCTTAGATCTAGTGGAAAGGCACTTCTATGATGGAATGGAAATCCAAAGAGGTAGACCTTGTCTCATATTATTAAAATTTTTAAAAGTAAACCCTTTCATCTGATTCATCAAGGATTTTATCCAACCATGCAAAATCTGGAGTCATCTTTAATATTACAGTTATCATCAGCTTTCTATGTTAAAAACTTGAGCTATGCATGCATCTCATTTTCTCACTCTCGAGTCTGTATTTTAATTCATGGTGGCTGGGAGCTTGTCTTATTTCTTTTTCAAGTGTGCACCTACTCGACATTTACATGGTTCTGCTGCAGCTGATGGCTTTGTTGTTCAAACTGGAGATCCTCAGGGACCTGCAGAAGGTTTTATTGATCCAAGTACCGAAAAAATCCGAACGATACCTCTAGAAATCATGGTTACTAGTGACAAAATGCCTGTCTATGGTGCAACATTAGAAGTAAGTTGATTTGTGAAGGATTTCTAATTCATCTTCTTAAATAACCTGGTTAGACTATATCTTTGACATTTCAAAGCCTTCAATGCTAGCATTTTCTTAGTGATGGCATCTTTGAATTGCCTGGATAAATGAAAAAATATAACTATATTACATATAATGCAAGGTTCCCAGCATTGGCTGGACATTGTTGAGGTCTCAAGGGTTATGGCTAAGAATTGCATTCTTTTCGTTATTGAATACACCAGTTAAGAGCTCCAATAAGATGCATCAGCCAATATCGGGGGTGAATACTACTGATTAAACTAAAGAGAGTTCCCTTGGTAGGAATTATGATCCCAAATATTGGTTGATGCATGCAAGAATTGATGTAGCAGTCTGTCCCAGTCATTCAGGATGGTGAGATGTTGAGTCTTGGGATGGTTTTGGGAACCCCATAAATGAAAAGTCTGGTTGTTCTGGTTGGCATTTGCCGGATGAACCAGGACAGTTACCGGGATGGCCTTGCTTCCTAGCAATTCATTGAGATGATTTTTTTATCTTGTTGTTGTTTTTAATGGTTGTTTAAAGGCTTTTTGATATTTATTTATATCATAATAGGACTAGGGGATCTTTTTGAGTGTTTGGACTCAACCCTCAAGGGGAGGTCCTATGACAGTACATCCTCCAAATACAAGACATGACAAGAAAAGTGAGAAAGAGAGGAAGAAGGATCATGTGCACCATAAACCGAATACCAAATTGACATCAGCATTGACACCCACACAAGAAACCTAATCATGGGGGGCTCAGAAACCTCCCTTAATCCCAAATTATGACAAACCCACACTAAAAACCCTCTAAACAATCATGAAAACATTAAAAAAGCAAAAAACAGAAGAAAGGTGTGTCAGTGAATATACAGGATGCCAACATCCAATCCGCCCAAGTGTCTGGATGGTACAATCTCAGTACTGCAAGCCTGGGAGATCAAGTTAAGCCCTGTCGATCACATCATGTTCCATGGCCTAGCACAACACATGCATACATGTGCATGCATACATAGACATATGCACATGCACACAATTGAAGAAAGCTTCATGGCAGGAAAGCTAGTACCTAACACACACACACCCCCAATTAAAAAATGCTTTGTGGTGGGAAAATTAGTACCAAAAGTTAGCTGATTTGTGTGCGCCCACCATTTAATCAAACCTCATGGCAGGAAAGCTGGTACCAGATGTTAGTTGAAGGGTCATAGCAATCCAAGTGCAGCAGTAATAACAGTCAACTCCAGCTATCTCTTGACTTGCTTATGTTGTCCTCACATATGCTGAATCCTAAAATGTGATAAGGACCCATGGAAGCTTATGCCCTGCCAACCACATCTTGCTTAAACTGTTTAAATGATTTTTCTGCCTTTTCACTCACATTAACAGCGTCAACCAATTCTTGAAACTGCCGTACTTTGTAACTTGCTGGTTATTGGTGCCTAGCATGTTTTACAATGTAGGTTTGAAGAGTCTGAACACCTACATAGAGATTAAATGTAAAATTCATGTTATCTGTATTCTAACAATGATTACATGTATTCAAAAAATCTTATATCTGGTGAGTGGTAAACTAATAATGGATTTATAAAATTACTCTTTCAGCATGATCATTGCTGCGTGGTGATTTTCCATATCATTGTTCTGTGTTTAACTCCGTGGTGCATATCCTGATTTTACATTATCTTCTTAGGAACTTGGACGATATAAGGCTCAAACCCGACTTCCATTTAATGCATTTGGAACCATGGCAATGGCTAGAGATGTAAGTCATGCAACGCCCCCCTTATCAAAAAAATGTTTTATACAATCTCTGACTTCATTTCTGCATTTGCTGAACTTAAAACAGGAATTTGACAACAATTCTGCTTCCAGCCAAGTCTTCTGGCTTTTAAAAGAAAGTGAACTGACGCCTAGTAATGCTAATATATTGGATGGGCGGTATACGGTGTTTGGGTATGTTACTGAGAATGAGGATTATTTAGCAGATCTCAAGGTGGGAGATGTCATCGAATCAATCCAAGTTGTTTCGGGTCTTGATAACCTTGTAAACCCAAGTTACAAGATTGTAGGGTAGACTTCTTTATGTACTTGAGGGCCCATTTTTCATTTTGGCTCTCTTATCATCTATGTAGGCTATGGAGCATTTATATGCTAGACATGCACCATATAGAGCCTCAAACTCCTTTGAATATTTAAAAACATGACTTCTGTGCAGCTGATTCAAATCTTAGAAATTTATTTAACCCAGTATGTAAGTACTTCTGTAATGCACATTTGCTTGTATTTTGTCAGTTTAGCAGAGTTATTGAACTTATGATGAGTGGAAGCAGGTTAAACCAGAATTTTGTAGTAGGAGGTTGTAGCATTTTGGCCATATGAGGCAAGCTGTATGAAGAGATATTAATTATGTCATAGTCAGCTTAATCTATTGTATTATTATTATTTGCATGGTTTACATTGTGGCCCAAAGATGCATGTTAGATTTGTTTTTGTTTATGTTATACCAAAAATCGCATATGGATATAACCATAAAAAAAAAAAAAAATCGGTTTAGTCGTAATTTTTTGTTAGTTTATGACTTTACAAAGGCCCGCAGCGGTATGCTTTGTGATTATAACATTATAACATTATAGTTTAGAGTCCATTTGTAGCAGTTTTACAGCGTAAGCAGACAAGCTGGAAGGACTTTCCAAGTATATCAGAAGGTGAGCTAATAATGGAGGTGGTAAAGCATCCAGAGAAGGTTTGTGGTGTGTTTTCATTTGGAAGATGGAAAATTATTCCCTAGATAATTCAGAACTCACTTCTAGGTAGTTTTCCTCAGCAAGCGGAAGTGACGGGATTTGGTGCGGCAAACGCTGATGAATTGAAATGTGGACGCGTGACTGTTCTAAAGTCCTTTCTTGAGCTTGATCAGATGATTTGCACAAATAAATTTTGACAGATGTACGGGCATCTAATGTTGATGGAGTTAGATTGAATGTTGGGAATGAAGCCCGCTTATACTTTTTTAAAGACTAATTCATTCTTCTTCAGTTATATTTTGAATAACTAAAATATTTTTCTTCTCAAGTGCAGTGAATTCTTTTGAATCATTATGCCTGTTTGTCTGCTCTTCTTGACAGCATTAATTAATTAATTGTTCATCTTTAATTTCCTTCTATGTTTATACATTTTACTGAACACTAAATAGTGGGTTCTTTTTGTATAGCTCTAATTTTACTCATTTTTTTATAGATAAATATTATAAAAAAATTAGCCTATTTTTTCATTGATCAATTTATTCATATTTTTATATTTTTTAATATAAAAAAAATATTTTTTTAATAATATTTATTCATAAAATGAGAAAAAATTTTATTCATTTAGAAGATGATTAAATTATTTTTTTTTTCATAAGCATACATTTAATTTTATATCTAAAATATTTTATTTTTATTTTTAATATTTTTATTATTTAATACTCAATAACTCAGCGATCTATTTTTTTTAAATTTATATAAAAAATATTATGAAAAATATGAATAAATTTTAATAATTTATTAAAAAAATAGTGATGTAAAAAAATATGGGTGTTACATTTTTGAGTAATTTATTCATGCATAAAAGAATATAAATAAATTATTTTTTTATCTAAATATTATCTAAAAAATATTTATTTAGAAAAAATATAAATTTTTAGTATAGATTTTTAGATAAATACCTACATAAATATTTGAAACAACAACCCCTTAACTTTACTCTGGATGGATTGATGTTAATTAGATGTACAACCTATTATTGGATTCTGAAATCATTGACCAAAATGGAGGGCAGTTGTTGGTGCTCCACTGAAAAAAGGTAATCTTTTTTGTGGGAGAGAGATTAAGGAAGATGCAGGCCAACCTAAATTTCTCGAGATTTTCTGTGGATGAATCGAATCCAAAATCTTTGATTGTTAAGCAAGGGGGGTGTGACTACCAGGGCAAGTCCTAGTTCTATTGAAAAGCTACTCTCTGGTTTGGATATTTATATGAAAGCTCATCATATTTTGAATTCTAATCACCGTTCCTGTTTCTTGGTAAGGGGTCAAAAGATACATTTCCAATCATGTGTGCGTGACAAATATGATGATAGGTTTTGCTCTCGGGAAAAAAAAACTATGCTCATAGTTTTTATTTCCTTGCACAAGTGGCTCCGATGCATGCAAGTGCCTATTCATGTTGGCCCATGTGCAATTTTTTGGGGGCATTTTTGCTAGAGAACTGGGAAAAGAAGAAGGGCCTATTCAAAATTAGATGTAGGATTTGATTAAAGGTCACTGGTATCAACATCTATGACTTCATCATCTAAGCCAACCGGCACCTTTGTGTATTCAAAGTTTTTAAATCAAGATCATGGTCATCTTAGTAAGTGGCCAGGATGTAGATGAATTGAGATTAGTTTATCTCGATTGATTTGGAGATCAGGAAAATTTGAAAGGAGGTGAGATTTTTCCTAAATCTTAATCAATATCTTAGGACTGAGATGTTGAAATATATATTGATATGATAAATCCAGGATTAACAACTGTTGGGATCATTAACTCAGTATCCCAATTTGGCATCCGAATGATAAGTGGTAGTCGGCTTCATCGACTAACTATCGGTATGACCAACTAAACAACAACAGAGCATAATAAATCAGACGGACAATCTTCGTGAACTTCCGACTAATGTGGCACCCAACATATAGTCGATTAATGCTACGGACGAATAGCTATCAATCTGCCAATCGATCGACAGTCGGCTCCCTTCGACCAATCGTCAATCAGCCCATCAACTTTTGATAACCAACCTTTCGAATGACTACTAATCGGTAACGTCCGATTGATTATCCAGACAGATGGATATCAGTCGACATATGATTGGTATGATCGATATATAGTCAGCATGACCTATATAATGAGCATTAACTACTCTCTTAATACTAGAATAAGCGATTTTTCCACAATATATAACGATTTCTCCACAATATATAACGATTTCGGTACAAAATATGCGTAATGATTTCTCCACAATCATATAATGAGCATTAACTGCTCCCTTAATACTAGAATAAGCGAAATCTCATAACTTACGATCGTTTCAGACGGTTACTATTACATTCGCTTATAAAAGAAAAGTAAATCAAGTACTTTGGTAGAAAAATTCTGGGCTAAACTCTGTCTTATTCTATTTTTTTCTTATCTTGTTCACCAATCTTCACCTAACTTGGGTATCGAAGGATTTCCATCAGAAATATTTTCGATCGGTGTAGACTTCTTTTGTAGGTGACTTTCTTCGGCAATAGTCGCGTCAAAGGATGGGTCGCAATAATAACTAAATTAAATCATTTATTTTAAAGAAATATATATATATATATATATTATTGAAATTCAATGAACTAAATGATGGAGGTAAATCTTCCTCAAGCACCCCTCACCCTCCAAACCTTGGCGGAGGCTGGAGTGGATCATTGGTCATCTGGAATATCCAAGAAAATAAAAAAAGGTTTGAAAATATTTAGCTGATATCTCGGATTTTAGCAGTACAAATCAGCCAAGATATTAGGGGCCAAAATTTTCTACACGTCATGTTGGGTAGCGTGGCCAAAATTTTCTACACGTCATGTTGGGTAGCGTCTGATACAAACCAAGATCTTGGTCAAGGTAAAAAACAATGCATGTGTGCAAAATTTTAAATACCAGTAGAAAGAACAGTGGAGTATTCCAGCACCCAAATTGTTGAGATGAGATGAGTCGGAAAATAGATCCGGATGAGATATCCATCAGTTTAAGTGTCGGGGCTCCGGACATCCCTTTTTCATAAAAAAACCAATGCTGTTCCATCCCAATTAAAACCTTGTATTTTATGCGTTATCTCGTTAAAAAAAGAAGAAGGAAGAGCACACAAATACATACACACACCCATCATTCCTCTTTTAGAACTAGGACGGGTGGAAGCTCGGGCAAATATTAAGCGAAATTGAGATCAAACACAGGTCCAATGGAAGAGGCCTTGCCAACTTGGCTAGTAGGTTTCCCCTGAGAGAACCAAGTTTGACATTGCAAACGGTGAATCTTTGAGAAGAAAAGAATCAGCTTAAATAATCAACTGGAAAACATTATGATATTGCCACAGGAAAATCTCATCTTCATGGCATCTTCCAACGCGAGATAGAAATCGACCAGAAAAGAAATGGGGAGCTGTTAAAAACTAAAAAAACATCTGCATGCACACGTCTATAATGGCAAGTTATGCGTTAAGTCATCAACTAGTCTTTAATCATCGAATGTCTTGAATAATCTATGCTAGTTTTTATGCCAAGTACCTGTAACACTAAGTTGGCCTTCCCGTCTCTTGCTTTCCAAAAGCTTTTATCGCATCAGTCATTTAAAAAAAAAAAAAGCATGTATTCATCTTTAGAGTACATGATACACAAGAAACAATCCAATTTAAGGATTCTTTACTTCTATCCTTGATCATTTTGAGGAGAAAAGAGAAAATCTTTGTATACCATGGACGGATCGGATGACACGATGCATGAAGTCGCAGAATCAAATTTAAGGATTCTGTGCTTCAATCCTCAACTTTCTCGCCACCTCTGCTGCTCTAGTATGAACTGGTCTCTTGCTGCTGTCACTCTGCTCCACCTCTACCCAGTTGAGGACCTTTGTAATCAATGACTGTGGGCAGCAGTCCAGCTTCTCATCATCAACTGTTGATGATTCCTTTGTCTTCTTCAGACCTGTTTCCAGCGCTGCCTCCAAGAACTCCATAAACCAATTTCCAGCCTCATTTTGTATCTGCTTAGCCAATTTAATCAATCTGAACAAGCTAGAAGTTTGTTCTTTGTTTTCATCAGTAACCGCAGAACCTGTTTGTTTTCTAACCAGGAATCTATTCTTGTTTACATCTAATCCTGGACTTTTACCAAGGTTTGCTTTCATTTTGTCAGGAATGAATGAGACCAATTTGGAAAATGCTTCTGCTCTTCCTTTAACATCAGCAAGCTCATATCGGATAATCAAGTTACCTACTATTTCATTCAAAAAAAGCAAATATTCCTCATTTAGTGTGTTCATGACGCGTTCTTTATCACTGGTCACGGCAGTGAAAGTTTGTACTGCCTCCATATTGGTCACTGCCTTTGCAATCTCATTGTGAAAGGTTAGAAACTGATCAAAACAAACAGCTGGAGAATCTGGCCTTGCAGATGTGCTCAAGTCCGAAAACATCCTGCAAGTGGTCAAGTACACAGATCATCTTGCCTGAGACCTATCCAAGATCTACATTCTTTTAGGATTTATGATATGCAAAGTATATAGATTATCTTACTTGAGAACCTGAACTAAAGTTTCTGTCGCAGAAGCATCTCTTAGTGCTTGAAGAGCTGTGTTTCTTGCTGCTGCATTCTGATGTATGGCCTCCTGAAAGTTCATTATCAGCATATTTTCTCCTAGGTCCAAGTAAAGAAATAGAACTAGAAAATAAGATATCATACCTTTCCTAGTTCATTGAGCATTCCAGGTAACGTGAGAAAATTGTAGTTTTCTGTAGTACCTCGCAATCGGTGAGGTTTGCTTGATTTACATTTTTCATCAGATACATGACAGGAGGCTGCTGTTCTTACATTTAGAACACGGGGAGGGGCGGTAGTTGACTTCTCCTGTAAGTAAAGAGAATAAGCTAAAAGAATAGGCAAATGGCAGTTCACATCTTTTAGAGAACTTCATTTTTTGGTATCTTAATTGTGCCTGGCAGAACATTGGGTTAGAATATCTATTTGTTCTATCTTCATGCATATGACCCTATATGTTTTTATTCTCATCATCTAACCCCACTCCTCCAATTATTTTTTCCCTAAAAAAAGGGGGGAAAAAAACACAACCTACTCATACCAGTTCTCCTTCTGACCAGGACAGCATAGCATACAGAAAGCATGGCAGATATCTATTGGCATAATTAACAAATTATAAGGCAGGAGAAAGAGGAGAAGACTTTGGTGTGGAAGAAGAGAGAATGGGCATGGGATTTCTTTTCTGAGGTGTTAGATATATGTGCCCTAGAAGCCAGAATTGGCTGACACTTGTAATACACTTCTAGGGGCAAAATTATAATTTTGACTATAATCAATAAAATGGGTTATTTTCTATCACATATGTGTATTTAGTGTCTGTGATACATCCTTTGAGTTAATGGTAATGATAATTCATATTTTCAAGAGTTGAAAATTTAAGACATGAATAATCATTATTAACTCATAAACATGCTCCCGACCATAGGATCATCACGAGGATGGTGATTGATCCGGAAGGTTGGTGTACAATCGCTTCTCTTTAGTAGATGAGTCTTGAGTCTACGGTGTGGAGACACCGGAGCGAGAGTACAGGTACTCGTTAGAGAACGAGGGCACTGAGCGTGACCACCTCGAGTAGTCATTAGGGAGTCTACCTTCTCGTCAATGACTGACTCGATGCTGCAGTAGTGTGTCTGGTTCTTTGACCTGAGATGCATCGGCAGTTCACCTTGAGGGTGTTATAGTTTGACTACACCATTACTCGGTCTCCTAGCCATATGGAACCCTGAGGTGTATGTTGGCTATAGCATGTTCATTGTAGGAACTGGATTGCATCAAGATGGAATCTATCTACCTCGGTGGTAGAGGAGTAGCCCTATGATGATCATGAGAATCAAGTCCAGAAATCCATGGCCATGGTAGAGTGAAATAATAGAAAGAGTTTCTATTTAGATTTTCACATTGGACTCGAATCGAATGATTACATCATATGACAGAGACTAGGGTTTGACGAGTTCACCTTAACCCTAATCTGATCGGGGCTCAAGATAGAAGAACTTAATCACACAGGTAGCTGCACCAAGAGGTTCGCATTCAGCTCTGATGGGTTGCCACCATATACTGCTAGGTGTCACTGGTGGATTTTGGGAGCAATTAGAATGATTTAGATGATCGATCATTCTAGCTGTTCGAATCAGAAGAGTTCTGATCCATCGAAAGGAGTTTCGATGATGTCGATGATAGAGATCATGACATATCCCATTACCATACAGAACTGAACCTAACTGGGTCACACAAACAAGGGTTTGAATCTGGTGATCATCAATTGAACTGATCTAGTTCAATTGATCTGAATGAGATTCAATTAGGTTCAAGGAAATCGTGCTAGCACTCGATTGAACCTAACGTTCTTCTTTTACTATCATAAATAAGTTGTCCTGACTGAGCCAAAGGAGTTTGTGCTCAATCAGAGGCCTTCATATGGTCTGACTGGAGGTTGTCCAAGTCAGAAAAGGTTGTCTTATTTGTAAGACATTACCTGCCATTTTTGGTCACCTGCCATTTCTTGTTCTTTGACTTTGGTCAAAAGTCTACCTTTGACTGGTCAAACGTTGACCATTGACCACTTTGACTTTTGACCACATGTCATGCACCTATTGGAGAGCTGGTGGGGGCCTGTCCCCCTGCCAGAACCTGGCAAGGAGAAGGGCGCACGCCAAGGGTGGCGTGAGCCCAAGTTAGGAGGCGCCTAGGAGTCCTTGTTGGACAAGGACTCCACCTCCCTTTTTGGATTCCAATTAGAGTTCTACTAAGAATCCAACTTTGACTGGTCTTAGGCACCCTCTAAGGAGGAATCCAGGGGTCTCTATTCCAACCAATCAGATTTAGATCTGATTTCACAAAGGGTTGTGATTGGTTGAGAGGAAGAGGAGTTGGATCACAAGAGGTCTATAAATAAGACCCTGCGCCCAACCTCTAATTCTAAGTGATTGAAAGAATCAATTCCCCATGCCCCAAGGCTGCCTCTCCCCTCCTTCTCCATGCCATAGTCTCTTCTCCCCTTGCTCTCCACGTCCAAAAGGAGTTTTGGATTTTTGGTTGGTGCGATTCAGATCAAAGAAAGGCGATCAAAAGCAAGAAGGCTGCGCTGCTGCAAAAGGACGACTGCAGATCTTCAAAAGAGTTTTGAAGATCCTCCAGATCAGATCCAGATCTGATTTTTGGAGGTGTGATAGAGAAGAAGAGGATCTCCAGATCCAACCCGAGTGGATACCGGTAGAGGCCAGGCGCTTGCGTGGCTAAGATCCAGAACCTTCCGCTGCAATCAGGATCATCTACAGGGTAATAGGATTACCCAAATCAGGTAAATTAAATTTGATTTAATTTATCTTATTTTATTTTATTTATTAAAATAATAAGAATCAGATCTAAAATATATCAAGATCTGATTGAGATCAAGAGAAAAATTTTTGAAATATATCTCTTGATCTGATCAGATCTGAACGAACCTGGACCGGAAAAATCAGGATTTTCCTTCAACTGGTATCAGAGCCATGGTTCTAAAATTGTTTAGATCTGATTTTAAATTTATTTTAATTAGAAAATAAAGTGATTTTCAGATGTCACATGAGATGTGATCAGATCTGAAATCAGAAAAAATTAAAATTAAATGATTTGGATCTAAGATTAGAAGATATGCATGACTAGTTCTAGAATAGAATAGTTCTATAGAATAGTCTTGCATGTTTTTGATTTAATCTGATTAAATCATATTTTAGATCTATTTATTTACTATTTTTTGATATTATAAGTGTTATAATAACATCTAAAAAATAGCAAATAAAAATTATTTAATTTTAAATATCATATGAGATATGATTGATGCATGTCTAGACTAGTTGTAGAATAGTTCTACATAATTGTCTAGATTAGAATTTATTTTGATTAGATCAATTTAAATCTAATTTTTTAGATTATTATGAGATAATTTAGATCTGAAAATATGCATGATTTGATACATGAGATGTATGCAAAATATGCCATGATTAGATCTAATTTGTATATGAGATATATGATATAGATCTAAAACTGTTTTGTAGTATTGCATGTTCCTGATTAAGGCGTTCCTCTTGGCCGTCCGGTCATAAGAACGAAGAAGGGTTTAAAGGCCCTCTCTTCCCATTCGATGGGGTGTTCTTATGATGTGTAGGGGTGCTGCGTGTTCGTCCTTAATCAGAAACCCAAAACTTACTTTCTGCAAAACCCTAGATCCTGAAACCCTAGGATTTATTGTGCATATTTTGTTTATGAACCCTACTTAATTAAGAATTAAGTTTATGGAATATTAATTAGGTCTAAAATTGAGAATTTCAGATCTAAGACATATTCATAATACTGGGTTCGGGCTTGGGTAGCTCAATTAGGTCTAAGCGGTTGATCAAACCGAATCAAGAGTTGGTTAGATGGGATCAACAATGCTTAAATTGACCAGCCTAATAGGATTAAGTCTGGGTCAAGATCGAGTCACGATCAAGCAAGACCTAATTAGGCTCAGAGGTTAGAGTCTGGATTGTAGGCTAACCCAATTGGTTCTGACTCAACAATTTGGTGTCTAAGGTAAGTTTGGCACAGACGATCGACTGGTTTTTAATTGGAAGCTACTCGACCTGAATGCGTTCTTGTGCGAGTTAATGGCATATTCCTTCCACCGGTCTCACTTACCTGGCCATATCTGTTGACACAGTTCTGATCTGAGGTGGTCAATAATCCGAGCTAACCCATGCCACTAGGTTAGTCATAATTGTTATGACTAAGCCAAGTCTAGTTTAATGAGACCTGAATCAATTCTCCCTAAGAAAAGATTAAGTCTGAGGTCTTCCACCATTGTAGATGTGCGGGCCCTTCCCGGGGTTGATTGTTCTCGGCTGGATACAGTGGCTCAGTTGCACCGGGAAGACGCAACCATGTCTATTAGGCATTGGATGCTATGGGCTGGAGGATGAGTTGGGCTCAATATTTCGGATACGGTGAGAGACTCAATTAGGAACCCAGTCTATGCAAATGGTGGGTCTGACTTAACTAAGGAGTGGATCAATATTTCGGATAC
Source organism: Cocos nucifera (assembly GCA_006176705.1). NCBI lineage: Eukaryota > Viridiplantae > Streptophyta > Magnoliopsida > Arecales > Arecaceae > Cocos > Cocos nucifera. The sequence continues at coordinate 2,859,934 of QRFJ01000012.1, forward strand.
GGTGAGATTCATGAATTAGAGACCAAGTTTGGGTGCACCATGATTAGAGAATCATTGAACAAGAGTTGTTCACTCATTGGCTAACCCATCACCAATAACTGTTAGGTGAGGTGATGAGTCAGTTGGTGAGACCGCACCACCCACTAGAAATCATTAATCGTGGAGATTTTCGCATCTCTACAGAGGGAGTGTAGGGATCCGAGAAAATAGTGGGAGCTAATTTGTTTAAAAATAAAATCCCTAAACAAATTGGTCAAGTCAAAATTACAGTATCTAACTAGAATCTTTGACTCTCTACAGGAAAATGTCTGCGTCCAACCCATTGGCACGTATCCTAGACACACATAGACTGACTGGACCCAATTATAAAGATTGGCTCAGGAACTACAAAATTATTTTGGGTTCAGAGAAGTTAACCACATGTTTTGGACCAGGACCCTCCCACCTTACCAGCTCGTCCATCCACTGAACAGAGAGCGTCTCTGGAAAAATGGATTGACGAAGATAATAAGGCCAGATACTACATGTTGGGCTCGATGTCTGATGAGCTCCAGCGCCAACATGAAGATATCGGGACTGCTCGCCAAATGTTGGCTCACCTGCAGGAGATGTTTGGTGAACAGAGTCGCGCAGCCAAATATCAAGTCACGAAATGACTTTTTAAGGCTAAGATGCGTGATGGGCAGTCAGTCCAAGATCACTGTCTGACAATGATCAAGGACATGGAAGAGCTTGAGAAGCTCGGTGTGAAGTTGGACTTGGATCTGCAGAACGATATTATTCTGCAATCCTTGACTGATGCATATGGGCAATTCATCATGAATTACCACATGCATAAACTTCAAAATTCCTTGGCCGAGTTAATGAATATGCTGGTTACCGCTGAGCTTTCTATGAAAGGTTCTAAAGGCTCAGTTCTTGCTATGGAACGGACTTCTTCCAAAAGAAAGTCTTATGGAAAGAAAAAGAAGTCTGTGAAAAAGCAAAAGGTGGAAGGATCAAAGAAGAAGAAGGCAGAACCGAAGAAAAAGGTCGATGGCAAAGGAAAGTGTTTCCATTGCAACAGCGACGGCCATTGGAAGCGGAACTGCCCTACTTACCTGGCCACCCTGAAGAACAAGAAGGAAGGTCCTTCTGGAGGTATGCTCGTTATTGAGTCTAACCTTACGGTTTCTTCTGCATCCAGTTGGGTGCTTGACTCTGGTTCTAGTGCTCATCTGTGCACTTCTATGCAGGGTCTTGAGGATAGCAGGAGGCTGAGGGATGGAGACATGATCCTACGCATCGGTAATGGAGCAAGAGTTGCTGCAGTAGCCGTGGGAACATACCCTCTTCGATTACCATCTGGTTTAGACTTAGTTTTAAAAGACTGTTATTATGTGCCTGCAGCTAGCAGGAATTTGATTTCTGTTTCATGCTTAGCACAAGAAGGTTATGTGATCACCTTCTTTAAGGACCATTGTAACATTCTTTATGAAAGAAATAAAATTGCAAATGGTTTCCTTATTAATGGTCTTTATCAGCTACATATTGATGTACCTATTTCTAACTATCGAGCAAAACGTGAATGCCAAACGACCTAGGGATAGTCCAAACGACAGATATCTATGGCACCTGAGATTAGGTCATATAGCAGAAGATAGGATTCAACAAATTGGAGAAAAATGGGCTATTGAGTCCATTGACTTTTGAGTCATATCCAACTTGTGAATCTTGTCTTCAAGGCAAAATGACTAAACTCCCTTTTGTTGGACATGGGGAGAGGGCCACAGATCTCCTTGCCCTAGTACATACTGATGTGTGCGGCCCATTTGATGTGCCGGCTAGAGGCAATTTTGTCTACTTCATTACCTTTACCGATGATCTGTCTAGGTATGGGTATGTGTATCTTATGAGACACAAGTCTGAAGCTTTTGAAAAGTTCAAAGAATTCAGACATGAAGTAGAAAAACAAACTGGAAAACCCATTAAGGTTCTTCGATCAGATCGAGGAGGTGAATACCTTAGCCGGGAATTCCTAGACTATCTTAAGGAAAATGGCATAGTCTCTCAATGGACTCCACCAGGAACACCTCAACTCAACGGGGTTTCAGAATGGAGAAATCGGACTCTATTGGATATGGTTCGATCCATGATGAGCTTCACAGACCTCCCTGATTTTCTTTGGGGACATTCATTATTAACTTCAATCTATTCTACTGAATAGGGTTCCCTCTAAAACCGTTCCTACCACACCGTATGAGATATGGCACGGTAAGAAACCAAGTCTGAGTCATCTCAGAATTTGGGGTTGTCCGGCTCATGTCAAAAGACAACAAGCGGACAAGTTAGAGTTTAGGTCCTTTAGAGCTCGATTCATAGGATATCCTAAAGAGTCATTAGGATACTATTTCTACATTCCAGAAGACCACAATGTGATTGTGAGTCGACATGCCATCTTTCTTGAAAAATAGTTTATTCAAGATAGCGGCATTGGAAAGCAGATTAAGCTTGATGAGAAAGTCTCACAAGCAGAACGAGCTAAGGACCAAGTGGAACCAAATCAGGTTGAGCCAATAAGAACACTACCTCCTCCACCTCGTAGATCGGAAAGAGTTTCCCGTCCCCCTGAAAGATACTTAGGTATTATTTCAGAGGATGTAGAGGAAAATGTTCCTCATAGGTAATGGTGCTCATGGTGATGATCCCAAAACCTACAACGAGGCGATATCAGATATCGACTCCGAGAAATGGCTTAGAGGCAATGAAGTCAGAAATTGACTCGATGCACTCAAACCAAGTCTGGACCTTGGTAGATCCACCAGAAGGTATAGTACCTATTGGGTGTAAATGGATCTTCAAGAGAAAGATTGGTGCAGATGGGAATGTGGAGACATTCAAGGCTAGACTGGTGGCAAAAGGTTATAGTCAACGCGAAGGCATTGACTATCAGGATACCTTTTCCCCAGTAGCTATGCTAAAATCCATCCGCACATTGCTTGCCTGTTGCAGCCTATTTCGATTATGAAATATGGCAAATGGACGTGAAAACGGCATTCCTTAAATGGATATCTTGAGGAAGATATCTATATGGAACAGCCGCTAGGTTTCACATCCAGTGATACTGATCACAAGGTTTGCAAGCTGCAAAGGTCCATATATGGACTTAAGCAAGCATCTCGGAGCTGGAACACTCGTTTCAATGATGTGATCAAAAAGTTTGGTTTCATCAAAAATGAAGAGGAACCATGTGTTTTCAAAAGGGTCAGTGGGAGCGCTGTTGTCTTCCTCGTATTGTACGTGGATGACATCCTCCTTATTGGGAATGATATTCCCATGTTGACATCAGTCAAGATGTGGTTGTCCAAGGAATTCTCCATGAAAGACCTAGGTGAAGCATCCTTTATTCTAGGAATTAAGGTCTATAGGGATAGACCGAATAGGATGCTAGGACTTTCACAGAAGATGTACATAGAGGAAGTACTAAAGAGGTTTAGTATGGAAAACTCTAAGAGGGGATTAATACCCTTCAGACATGGTATTCATCTTTCCAAGAAGATGTGCCCCAGCACACCTGAGGAAATAGAACGCATGAGCAAGATCCCTTATGCTTCTGCAATAGGGAGCCTCATGTATGCCATGCTATGTACACGACCTGATATAGCCCATGCTGTGAGTGTCACAAGCAGATATCAGTCAAATCCAGGTGAAGAACACTGGACTTCTGTGAAATGTATCCTTAAGTACTTGAGAAGAACTAAGGATATGATGTTGGTCTTTGGTAATGGAGAACTCCAAGTTCAGGGATACACAGACTCGGACTTCATGTCCGATATAGATGATCGAAAGTCGACATCTGGAAGTCTGTTTGTGTGCAATGGTGGAGCTGTCAGCTGGAAGAGTTCCAAGCAAACTGTGATAGCAGATTCCACCATGGAAGCAGAATATATAGCTGCATCAGAGGCTGCAAAGGAAGCATTCTGGTACAAGAAGTTTGCTGCAGAAATTGGAGTAATGCCATCAGATGCCATTCCTCTTTACTGCGACAACAATGGCGCCATAGCCCTTGCTAAGGAGCCGAGGTCTCACCAGAAATCCAAGCACATTGAGCGGCGATACCACCTCATCCGCGATTACCTTGAGAAAGGTTACGTTGAGGTCAAGAGAGTCAACTCCGCAGATAATGTGGCAGACCCACTTACAAAGCCGTTGGGCCAGCAGAAGATCGAAGCCCACCTTGAGAAGATGGGACTTAGACTTGTAGCCAATTGGCTTTAGGACAAGTGGGAGATTGTTAGATATATGTGCCCTAGAAGCCAGAATTGGCTGACACTTGTAATACACTTCTAGGGGCAAAATTATAATTTTGACTATAATTAATAAAATGGGTTATTTTCTATCACATATGTGTATTTAGTGTCTGTGATACATCCTTTGAGTTAATGGTAATGATAATTCATATTTTCAAGAGTTGAAAATTTAAGACATGAATAATCATTATTAACTCATAAACATGCTCCCGACCATAGGATCATCACGAGGATGGTGATTGATCCGGAAGGTTGGTGTACAATCGCTTCTCTTTAGTAGATGAGTCTTGAGTCTACGGTGTGGAGACACCGGAGCGAGAGTACAGGTACTCGTTAGAGAACGAGGGCACTGAGCGTGACCACCTCGAGTAGTCATTAGGAAGTCTACCTTCTCGTCAATGACTGACTCGATGCTGCAGTAGTGTGTCTGGTTCTTTGACCTGAGATGCATCGGCAGTTCACCTTGAGGGTGTTATAGTTTGACTACACCATTACTCGGTCTCCTAGCCATATGGAACCCTGAGGTGTATGTTGGCTATAGCATGTTCATTGTAGGAACTGGATTGCATCAAGATGGAATCTATCTACCTCGGTGGTAGAGGAGCAGCCCTATGATGATCATGAGAATCAAGTCCAGAAAGTCCATGGCCATGGCAGAGTGAAATAATAGAAAGAGTTTCTATTTAGATTTTCACATTGGACTCGAATCGAATGATTACATCATATGACAGAGACTAGGGTTTGACGAGTTCACCTTAACCCTAATCTGATCGGGGCTCAAGATAGAAGAACTTAATCACACAGGTAGCTGCACCAAGAGGTTCGCATTCAGCTCTGATGGGTTGCCACCATATACTGCTAGGTGTCACTGGTGGATTTTGGGAGCAATTAGAATGATTTAGATGATCGATCATTCTAGCTGTTCGAATCAGAAGAGTTCTGATCCATCGAAAGGAGTTTCGATGATGTCTATGATAGAGATCATGACATATCCCATTACCATACAGAACTGAACCTAACTGGGTCACACAAACAAGGGTTTGAATCTGGTGATCATCAATTGAACTGATCTAGTTCAATTGATCTGAATGAGATTCAATTAGGTTCAAGGAAAATCGTGCTAGCACTCGATTGAACCTAACGTTCTTCTTTTACTATCATAAATAAGTTGTCCTGACTGAGCCAAAGGAGTTTGTGCTCAATCAGAGGCCTTCATATGGTCTGACTGGAGGTTGTCCAAGTCAGAAAAGGTTGTCTTATTTGTAAGACATTACCTGCCATTTTTGGTCACCTGCCATTTCTTGTTCTTTGACTTTGGTCAAAAGTCTACCTTTGACTGGTCAAACGTTGACCATTGACCCTTTGACTTTTGACCACATGTCATGCACCTATTGGAGAGCTGGTGGGGGCCTGTCCCCCTGCCAGAACCTGGCAAGGGAGAAGGGCGCACGCCAAGGGTGGCGTGAGCCCAAGTAGGAGGCGCCTAGGAGTCCTTGTTGGACAAGGACTCCACCTCCCTTTTTGGATTCCAATTAGAGTTCTACTAAGAATCCAACTTTGACTGGTCTTAGGCACCCTCTAAGGAGGAATCCAGGGGTCTCTATTCCCACCAATCAGATTTAGATCTGATTTCACAAAGGGTTGTGATTGGTTGAGAGGAAGAGGAGTTGGATCACAAGAGGTCTATAAATAAGACCCTGCGCCCAACTCAATTAATTTTGAAGTGCAATTGAAAGAATCACAATTTCCCATGCCCCAAGGCTGCCTCTCCCCTCCTTCTCCATGCCATAGTCTCTTCTCCCCTTGCTCTCCACGTCCAAAAGGAGTTTTGGATTTTTGGTTGGTGCGATTCAGATCAAAGAAAGGCGATCAAAAGCAAGAAGGCTGCGCTGCTGCAAAAGGACGACTGCAGATCTTCAAAAGAGTTTTGAAGATCCTCCAGATCAGATCCAGATCTGATTTTTGGAGGTGTGATAGAGAAGAAGAGGATCTCCAGATCCAACCCGAGTGGATACCGGTAGAGGCCAGGCGCTTGCGTGGCTAAGATCCAGAACCTTCCGCTGCAATCAGGATCATCTACAGGGTAATAGGATTACCCAAATCAGGTAAATTAAATTTGATTTAATTTATCTTATTTTATTTTATTTATTAAAATAATAAGAATCAGATCTGAAAATATATCAAGATCTGATTAGGATCAAGAGAAAAATTTTTGAAATATATCTCTTGATCTGATCTGATCTGAATGAACTGGTCCGGAAAATCAGAATTTTCACTCAGGACTTAGATGGCACCTAAGACCAGTCCTTTCTAATCGGAATCCAAAAAGGAGATGGACAATAGGGACTCCTAAAGCTTGCATGGCAAGGGTGGCGTGCGCCCTCCCCCTTGCCAATTTTTGTTAGTGGGACAAGCCCACACCAGCTCTCCAATAGGTGTGTGACATGTGGACAGAAGTCAAAGTGTCAATGGTCAACATTTGACCAGTCAAAGGTCAACTTTTGACCAAAGTCAAAGGATGAGAAATGATAGGTGACCAAAAATGACAGATATTATCTTACAAAATAAGACAACCCTTTTCTAACCTGGACAGGCTCTAGTTAGACCAATTGAAGTCCTCTGATTCATGATTTGGATATTTATATGAAAGCATCATCATATTTTGAATTTTCTATCACCGTCCTGTTTCTTGGTAAGGTGGTCAAAAGATACATTTCCAATCATGTGTGCTGACAAATATGATGATAGGTTTGCTCTCGGGAAAAAAAAACTATGCTCATAGTTTTTATTTCCTTGCACAAGTGGCTCCCATGCATGCAAGTCCTATTCATGTTGGCCCATGTGCAATTTTTGGGGGCATTTTGCTAGAGAACTGGGGAAAAGAAGAAGGGCCTATTCAAAATTAGATGTAGGATTTGATTAAAGTCACTGGTATCAACATCTATGACTTCATCATCTAAGACCAAACCGGCACCTTTGTGTATTCAAAGTTTTTAAATCAAGATCATGGTCATCTTAGTAAGTGGCCAGGATGTAGATGAATTGAGATTAGTTTATCTCGATTGATTTGGAGATCAGGAAAAAAAAATTGAAAGGAGGTGAGATTTTCCTAAATCTTAATCAATATCTTAGGACTGAGATGTTGAAATATATATTGATATGATAAATCCAGGATTAACAACTGTTGGGATCATTAACTCAGTATCCCAATTTGGCATCCGAATGATAAGTGGTAGTCGGCTTCACGACTAACTATCGGTATGACCAACTAAACAAACAACAGAGCATAATAAATCAGACGGACAATCTTCGTGAACTTCCTACTAATGTGGCACCCAACATATAGTCGATTAAATGCTACGACGAATAGCTATCAATCTGCCAATCGATCGACAGTCGGCTCCCTTCGACCAATCGTCAATCAGCCATCAACTTTTGATAACCAACCTTTCGAATGACTACTAATCGGGTAACGTCCGATTATTATCCAGACAGATGGATATCAGTCGACATATGATTGGTTATGATCGATATATAGTCAGCATGACCTATATAATGAGCATTAACTACTCTCTTAATACTAGAATAAGCATTTTTCCACAATATATAACGATTTCCCACAATATATAACGATTCGGTACAAAATATGCGAATGATTCTCCACAATCATATAATGAGCATTAACTGCTCCCTTAATACTAGAATAAGCGAAATCTCATAACTTACGATCGTTTCAGACGGTTACTATACATGCTTATAAAAGAAAAGTAAATCAAGTACTTTGTAGAAAAATTCTTGGGCTAAACTCTGTCTTATTCTATTTTTTTCTTAGTCTGTTCACCAATCTTCACCTAACTTGGGTATCGAAGATTTCCATCAGAATATTTTCGATCGGTGTAGACTTCTTTGTTAGCGTGACTTTCTTCGGCAATAGTCGCCGTCAAAGGATGGTCGCAATAATAACTAAATTAAATCATATTTATTTAAGGAAATATATATAATATATATATATTATGAAATTCAATGAACTAAATGATGGAGGTAAATCTTCCTCAAGCACCCCTCACCCTCAAAACCTTGCGGAGGCTGGAGTGGCATCATTGGTCATCTGGAATATCCAAGAAATAAAAAAAGGTTGAAAATATTTAGCTGATATCTCGGATTTTAGCCAGTACAAATCAGCCAAATATTTAGGCGCC
>QRFJ01000012.1:2868446-2993446 GCA_006176705.1 Cocos nucifera
AAAATTTTCTACACGTCATGTTGGGTAGCGTCTGATACAAACCAAGATCTTGGTCAAGGTAAAAAACAATGCATGTGTGCAAAATTTTAAATACCAGTAGAAAGAACAGTGGAGTATTCCAGCACCCAAATTGTTGAGATGAGATGAGTCGGAAAATAGATCCGGATGAGATATCCATCAGTTTAAGTGTCGGGGCTCCGGACATCCCTTTTTCATAAAAAAACCAATGCTGTTCCATCCCAATTAAAACCTTGTATTTTATGCGTTATCTCGTTAAAAAAAGAAGAAGGAAGAGCACACAAATACATACACACACCCATCATTCCTCTTTTAGAACTAGGACGGGTGGAAGCTCGGGCAAATATTAAGCGAAATTGAGATCAAACACAGGTCCAATGGAAGAGGCCTTGCCAACTTGGCTAGTAGGTTTCCCCTGAGAGAACCAAGTTTGACATTGCAAACGGTGAATCTTTGAGAAGAAAAGAATCAGCTTAAATAATCAACTGGAAAACATTATGATATTGCCACAGGAAAATCTCATCTTCATGGCATCTTCCAACGCGAGATAGAAATCGACCAGAAAAGAAATGGGGAGCTGTTAAAAACTAAAAAAACATCTGCATGCACACGTCTATAATGGCAAGTTATGCGTTAAGTCATCAACTAGTCTTTAATCATCGAATGTCTTGAATAATCTATGCTAGTTTTTATGCCAAGTACCTGTAACACTAAGTTGGCCTTCCCGTCTCTTGCTTTCCAAAAGCTTTTATCGCATCAGTCATTTAAAAAAAAAAAAAGCATGTATTCATCTTTAGAGTACATGATACACAAGAAACAATCCAATTTAAGGATTCTTTACTTCTATCCTTGATCATTTTGAGGAGAAAAGAGAAAATCTTTGTATACCATGGACGGATCGGATGACACGATGCATGAAGTCGCAGAATCAAATTTAAGGATTCTGTGCTTCAATCCTCAACTTTCTCGCCACCTCTGCTGCTCTAGTATGAACTGGTCTCTTGCTGCTGTCACTCTGCTCCACCTCTACCCAGTTGAGGACCTTTGTAATCAATGACTGTGGGCAGCAGTCCAGCTTCTCATCATCAACTGTTGATGATTCCTTTGTCTTCTTCAGACCTGTTTCCAGCGCTGCCTCCAAGAACTCCATAAACCAATTTCCAGCCTCATTTTGTATCTGCTTAGCCAATTTAATCAATCTGAACAAGCTAGAAGTTTGTTCTTTGTTTTCATCAGTAACCGCAGAACCTGTTTGTTTTCTAACCAGGAATCTATTCTTGTTTACATCTAATCCTGGACTTTTACCAAGGTTTGCTTTCATTTTGTCAGGAATGAATGAGACCAATTTGGAAAATGCTTCTGCTCTTCCTTTAACATCAGCAAGCTCATATCGGATAATCAAGTTACCTACTATTTCATTCAAAAAAAGCAAATATTCCTCATTTAGTGTGTTCATGACGCGTTCTTTATCACTGGTCACGGCAGTGAAAGTTTGTACTGCCTCCATATTGGTCACTGCCTTTGCAATCTCATTGTGAAAGGTTAGAAACTGATCAAAACAAACAGCTGGAGAATCTGGCCTTGCAGATGTGCTCAAGTCCGAAAACATCCTGCAAGTGGTCAAGTACACAGATCATCTTGCCTGAGACCTATCCAAGATCTACATTCTTTTAGGATTTATGATATGCAAAGTATATAGATTATCTTACTTGAGAACCTGAACTAAAGTTTCTGTCGCAGAAGCATCTCTTAGTGCTTGAAGAGCTGTGTTTCTTGCTGCTGCATTCTGATGTATGGCCTCCTGAAAGTTCATTATCAGCATATTTTCTCCTAGGTCCAAGTAAAGAAATAGAACTAGAAAATAAGATATCATACCTTTCCTAGTTCATTGAGCATTCCAGGTAACGTGAGAAAATTGTAGTTTTCTGTAGTACCTCGCAATCGGTGAGGTTTGCTTGATTTACATTTTTCATCAGATACATGACAGGAGGCTGCTGTTCTTACATTTAGAACACGGGGAGGGGCGGTAGTTGACTTCTCCTGTAAGTAAAGAGAATAAGCTAAAAGAATAGGCAAATGGCAGTTCACATCTTTTAGAGAACTTCATTTTTTGGTATCTTAATTGTGCCTGGCAGAACATTGGGTTAGAATATCTATTTGTTCTATCTTCATGCATATGACCCTATATGTTTTTATTCTCATCATCTAACCCCACTCCTCCAATTATTTTTTCCCTAAAAAAAGGGGGGAAAAAAACACAACCTACTCATACCAGTTCTCCAGACCTTCTGACCAGGACAGCATAGCATACAGAAAGCATGGCAGATATCTATTGGCATAATTAACAAATTATAAGGCGAGAGACCCTATAAGAGTTAGTTTGTGACTTTCCAATGTGTAAATCTATGATGATTTGTAAATGCTAGCGCAAAAAGCATGGGCTGCTTTCTTTTCTTTGATTTTTTTTTTTCTTTTTTAACTGCTATGAAAACACATGATTGCTCAAAAAAATAAAAAGTCTTAGTATTTCATTTATAACGATCCTTTTCATGGATATATATGTAGCAAAGCCATGTAATCAGAGCACATAGCCATCGATGAAGACAATCCAGTTTATGAGATAATTTTGATCTTTAGATTAAATCAGCCATATAAGGGTTTGTGACCTATCTTAGCACACCAAATTAAACAAAAGCTAACTGATATGTGCTCAGATTACATTTTATAGAGCTCTCTTTACTGTTGGTGAAAAAGAGTTCAAAGATAAAATTTATATATAGATACAAAATTATGCAACTGAATCATCAATTCTAGTTTTGGCAAAAGCATTCATATTTGCCCACTTACATATGCCAAGAATTGTACTTCTTGTCAGACATTTGGATTAACTTTAGCGGATTGGTAAGCTCAGAGAATGATTTGCAAAAGATCTATAGCTATTGCAAGCAACCTTTGCCTGGTAATTTTTTTCAATGCTATAAAATGTGCTGGATAATATAAAACTAATAATTCAATAGATGAAAAGAAAGAGGAGAAGGGTGCCTACAGTGGAGTGAGTCATTGGGATTCTAAGTCCTTCATTGCCCAAGCTTTTGCTCCTGCGAAATTTTGAAGTGATGCTGCTTTTCCTTATTGCAGTGGCAATTTCTCCCTTCCAATGCGTTATCTTAGACAGAATATTCTCCGTCCTTGGTGATCTAAAAGCCATCTCTGGTCCGTCCTTACCCAATCTCCCATTTATCAGTGGAGAAATCAGGCAAGTTTGTGGTCTTTCCTTAACTGGCTTTCTCTCTCCAAAATCCAACATGGTTGACTTCCCTAGCTTAGGTGAAGAAACACCACTTGTTGGAATCATGTTCGGTCCCCATAAGCTTCTTCTACGAGTGGAAGAGACTGCATAATCAATAGGAATTGTATCTAATCTTTCTCCATCCTCTATCATTGGCACGATAGGTTGTGGCCTGCCCACTAGTGGGTGTCTTCCCGGCAATGGCCTTGCACCCTTGACAATTGGAACAGGCAAACCTGGCTCTAATCTATCTACATACATGTACTGCCCAAGCTGCATCTTGTTGCTAAGAACAAGGTCATTTTGTTCAAATGGTAGGCTAGCATAAATAAAATAGGAAGAATCAGACACCTTAATGTAAAACCCGCGCTTTGGCCAGAGATCCTTTTCATCAACATCTATGGGCACGATGTCAGACACTTGCAAGAGTGCACTCCGGTGCTCCCCGATTGGTTTGGCAGCACCAACCTTCATGCCATCAAGGAGTTTCAGTAGAGTCCCCGGAGTCAATGTCGGCATCTTATCTTTAAAGTGGGGGAAAATGAAAGCAACAAAGCAAAATGCCAAAGTACAAAGTGTAAGAAATTGGCTTCATTATGTATCAAAATCTGTACTAATCATCAACATAAAATAGTTAATCCACACAATTTAGCTGCAATAATGCAAACCTTAACTAAATTCCTATAAATTCTTAATAAACATATGTCATCATGAAACATAACTAGAAAAGCAAATGGTTATATAAAGTCTTGGTTAAAAGAGAGATATTCAGAAAATAACAAGCAGTGTAAAGCAAGAGTAATGAAAGAATAGTGAATTCAGAGAAAACCTATGAAGAAATCCAACTCCAAATCTTTAGAATATGAATTAGCTTCATCAAGTCACATAAAGAACATATCATTAAAAGTTTCATAGCTTAAGACTCATCAAGAACCTTTATCAAACAGGTGATGGTAATACTGCTTTAGCCCACCGAAAATGTAATTTTTAACCACATAACAAGAATTAACCTAAAAATTACCTTTGAGTTAGCACGATCCAAAGGAAAATAGACTTGAGTAGGAAAAAAACAAACAAAGTCATCATAAAATCAATGACGACTCCTGTTTTCATTCTTGTTACAAAGAAGATCACATGCTCACACAAACGAGCAATAAAATTATAGGAAACAAAAACCTTAAAAACCTCATCTTTACCTTAACAGCTGCAAAATTCTCGTATTCTTGATCCAAGAATATATAAACCGAAGTCCGAAAATTTACCAACGAATCCCCTGATCTACGCCAAGATGAACTAGCGATAAAGAAGGCGAAAAATAAGAAAACAATCAAGGACCCAGAATACTATAAGCAAAAGGCCTCAGAATAAATGAATTTGTTCCAAAGTTTCGATCTTGGGCATCAGAAAAGATTGACACTAGCAAGAGGTGGGGACGGGAATGAAGAAAGAGATAACCAGTGGCGTTCATCGGAGGGATTCTGAGGTAGTTGGAACTTGGAACGGTCGTAGTTGCCGTCCCCCTGGGATACTTTGAATGGAAAGAGCGAAATGACCAAAAGACCCTCGTGCCTGTTGCCTCTAGAGTGGAGAGGTTTAAGGCATCGTTGCGCAATGATTCTTATGATGTTGGGTGAAAAAAATGTCTATCCTACGTAGTTTTATTATTATTATTATTATTAAAGATAAATTTTATTTTTATTGAAGTTCTATTTGATGCTTAATTTAATATAATTGATAATTATGGAAGAATTTTGATTAAAAATTCTTTTTTCAACAGTCGAATTCTTTCTGAACTTTTTCAGCAGCCGAATTCCTCCAGTAGCCAAATCTCTCCTGGACTTCTTTAGTGGTCGCACTTCTTCCGAACCTCTTCTTGTTGAACTTCTTCCAGACTTCTCCTTCAACCAAACTTCTTCATCAGTCGGACTCCTTTCAGACTTCTCCATCAGTCGAACTTCATCCGAATTCTTCCAGCAGACTACTTTCAGATTTCAACTAGCATTTCTCTCGGATGATCTCCTCTAGTCGTATTTTTTTCAGGAGTCCGAACTCCTCTGGAATTGATGTTTGTCAAAGCTCTTCACCAACCAATGCCTGCTTTCTCCGAACTTCGACTATTAAATCTCGACGAATGGGCATACCATGACAACGGACATCTCTCTCCATAACAAACTCCACGTGGCCCTGAGCGGTCCACTACCGAATGATTACGACTATCACTATTAGTCTGCTACAGATGGTGCCTCTCTCCATAACAAATCCCACATGACCTCGAGCGGTCCACTACCGGACGGCTACGACTATCACTATCAGTTTACTACAGACGGTGCCTCTCTTCGTAATAAATTCTACGTGGCCTCGAGTGGCCTACTACCGAACGGCTATGGCTATCACTATCAGTCTGCTACAGACGACACCTCTCTCCATAACAAATCCCATATGATCCCGAGCGGTCCATTATCGAACGGCTATGGCTATCACTATCAGTCTGCCACAGGCTCCGTCTATAAAAAGGGATCCTTCAAATATATTTTTTCTAAGCTCTCTTCTCCTTTCCAAAATTCTGTTGAGTTCTTTTTCGAGCACTCTATTTCTATTGGCCAAAAGAGCTGACTTGATCATCGGAGGATTCTGCCGGACCACCACTACTGACTCCAGACGAAACTTTATTTTGCAGATCACCAGCGATGACTTCTTCTTTCTCAACTCCAGTTCGATCCGACGTCAACCAGATTCTACACCAACAGAATTGACGCTAGAAGAAGGGCTCCTCTATTCTTGAGATACTCTTGTTCTTAAAGGAGTACTCAATCGATCCTATGGATCTTCTTCTTCAAGATTCATTTGCATCCTCTCCCTCAATCTCAAGAAATACCTCCAAAGAAGGCGACTACCTGGAGATCTATCGCTTCTGCCATCAAATCTGAGCCAAATCCATCCATTCCTGCTCCATCACCGGCGTTTCAACCTCCTTCTCCATCGACGGCCATAGTAGATTTGGAGCAGTTTAACCTGCTGATGCAGCGGATTCAGGACCTTACCAAAATAGTGCAGGCCATGTGGTAGTCCCGATTGGCAGTTCCGCCAGAAAATCCATCATCGAAATGTCAGAAATCGATCTCAAGGAGGAGCACTTGGGCTAGCATACCCGTCACCCCTAAAAAGGAGAAACAGAGAGCAGAGGATCCTTGTTCGGATCATGATTCTTCTCCGAAAGAGATCTTTCCTATTTACAATCGGAAGCCTTCTAAGATCTGTGGTCAAGATGACATCATCGATCAGAAACTATGAAAGATGGATCGATAGATTAAGAAACTCCGCCACGTCGCTCCGGCTCATCATGACGACATCTATATCGATCCTCCTTTCTCTCTTTGAATTATGCAAGAGTCCGTTTCACCAAACTTCAAGCTCTCCCAATTTGAAAGCTACGATGGAACCTCTGGTCCGATTGATTACCTAAAGACCTTCCGAACCATGATGCTGCTCTATGGTGTACCAAACGCCATCTTATACTAAGCTTTTTCGTCTACCTTGAAGGAAGCAACAAGAAATTGAAACTCGGTATTGAGGCCAGGTACGATCTTCTCCGTTGACTAGATGAGCCATCAGTTTGCAGCTCACTTCATCAGTAGCAGACGTTCACATCGAGGTTCGAATTCTCTGATAAATATCAAGTAGGAGAGAGAATCTATCTGAGCTTATGTCATCCAGTTTAATATCGCTGCATTGGAGGTCTGAAACCTGGATCAGTCTGTTGCAATGGCCGCACTCAAAAGCGGCCATCAGAAGAATGATTTGCTGTTCTTTCTGGAGAAGAAGTATCCCAGAAACTTTGTCGATCTGCTAGCTCAGACTGAAGGATATGCCCGAGCGAAAGAAGCCTTCAAATTGAAAGATGAGAAAGTCACAGGAGAGCGGCAGGCAGGCGAGTCTAATAAACCCATGACTGATGGTGGGCCGAATGAAGTTCGGTCGCGCTCACGGACTTCCCTCAGCGTAAGCGAGCCCGAACTCCTTGAGCTCATCGTCAAAGAAGCTCCGACAGAAGGGCACGACAAAGTTCTCCCCCCAGAAGGTTTCACAACTACATTTTCCTCAATACTCCAAAAATGCAAGTATTGATGGAGATCAAAGAGCAACTGTCGAGGCATGAAAAGATGTGCACTCACCCTAACAAGCGCAATCCTAGCAAATATTGCCTCTACCATCGTGGCCACGACCATGATACTGAAGAATGCATTCAGCTTCAAGATAAGATCGAGAAGCTCATCAGGGGAGGCCGACTGGATCGATTCCTCAAATGCCGGCCTGAAGCAAAGAAGATCGATCGACGACACTGTCACAGCCAGAACCACCAAGGAGGGAGGAACAACAAGGAGATCGACCGCCTCTCAACATCATCAACACTATCTCTGGAGGACTTAGTACTTCGGCGAGCCACCATTTCTCAGCCTCAGAGTCAGAAGAAGCTTGCCTCAAATTGGAAAAGCCCATATGAAATAGAGAAGGTCGTCCGACGCAGAGCTTATCGCCTAAAGGAGCTCGGAGGAACAACACTCCCACGATCTTGAAATTTAGAAAATCTGAGAATGTACTATCAGTAATTTTTCTTCAATAAAACTTCTTCATCTCAACATTATTATTTCTTGGTGCAAAAATTATGTGACAACAGGAAAGAACCAATCAAAAGTGGCTATGTTGGAAACAGGAGGAGAACCTCGTCCTAACATGAGCGAGTCGAAGACCTCCGATTATTTAAAACAGGAGGAGGGGAGAGGCCCATTCAACGGCCAATCTATGCTCTTAGTGCCATGTTAGAAATAGAAGGAGAACCTCATTCTAACATGAGCAAGTCGAAGACCTTCAGGTATTTAAGATAGGAGGAGAGAGGCTCGTTCAACAGCCCATCTGTGCTCCTAATGCCATGTTAGGAATAGAAGGAGAACCTCGTCCTAACATGAGTAAGTCGAAGACCTTCGGTTATTTAAGATAGGAAGAGGAGAGAGGCCTATTCAACGGCCCATCTATGCCCCTAGTGCCATGTTAAGAATAGGAGGAGAACCTCATCCTAACATGAGCAAGTTGAAGACCTCCGATTATTTAAGATAGAAGAAGGGGAGAGGTCCATTCAACGATCCATTTATGTTTCTATTATCATATTAGGAATAAGAGGAGAACCTCGTTCTAATATGAGCAAGTCAAAGACCTCCGATTATTTAAGACAGAAGGAGGGAAGATGCCCATTCAATGGTCCATTTGCACTCCTATTGCCATGATAGGGATAGGAGAAGAATCTCGCCCTAACATGAGCAAGTCGAAGGCCTCGTTCATTTTAAACGAGATGAGGAGAGAGGCCCTGACAAAGGTCTCGTTCATTTTAGATGAGGTGAGAAGAGACGCTCCGATAATAGCCCTTATGTATCCCTACAGTCCATTAGGAATAGAAGGAGAATTTCGTCCTAACATGAACAAAGTCAAAGGCCTCATTCATTTTAGATGAGGTGAAAAGAAAGGCCCCAACTCGGCTGGAGATAAGATCTTCCTCGAGCTTCAATCTCAATAGAAGATAAGATCTTCTTCAATCTCGGTTGGAGATAAGATCTCCCACAAGCCTTAACCTCAACAGAAGATAGGATCTACTTCAACCTTGATTGGAGATAAGATCTTCCTCGAGCTTCAACTTCAATAGAAGATAGAATCTCTTTCAACCTCGGCTGGAGATAAGATCTCTCCCAAGCTTCAAAAGAAGATAAGATCTTCTTCAACCTCAACAGGAGATAAGATCTCCTTCAACCTCGACTGGAGATAAGATCTCTCCCAAGTCTCAACCTCAACAGGAGATAAGATCTTCTTCAACCTCGGCTAGAGATAAGATCTTCCTCGAGCTTCAACCTCAATAGGAGATAACATCTCCTTCAACCTCGACCGAAGATAAGATCTTCCTTGAGCTTCAACTTCAACAGAAAATAGGATCTACTTCAACCTCGACTGGAGATAAGATCTCTCATGATCTTCAACTTTAATCAAAGATAAGATCTCCTCCGAGTTTCGACTTCAAAAGAAGAAAAGATCTCTTAACCTCAACGGAAGATAAGATTTCTTCCGAGCTTCAACTTCAATAGAAGATAAAATTTTTTTCAATCTTGACTGGAGATAAGATCTTCCTCGAGCTTTAACTTCAACAGAAGATAGGATCTCCTTCGACCTCGGTGGAGATAAGATCTTCTCCGATCTTCAACTTCAAAAGAAGATAAGATCTCTCTCAACCTCCGTAGGAGATAAGATCTCTTCTGAGCTTCAACTTCAATCGAAGATAAAATCTCCTCCAAGCTTAATAGAAGATAAGATCTCCCTCAAGTTTCAATCTCAATGGATGTAGAGCCCGAAAAAGAGCTTCGACAGTTATCTTTTTTGTACTCCCTCCTTCGAATTTCGAACTCGAGAGTTGGGGAACTAGTATTAGGGATAAATTCCGCTCCCATCGAAATCCAGTCTGATGCTTAGCCTAATGTAACTGATAATCACGAAAGAGCTTCGATCGAAAATTCTTCCTCCAGCGGTCGAATTCTTTTCGGACTCTTTCAGTAGCCGAACTCTTTAGCGGCCGAACCCCTCCCGGACTCCTTCAACGATCGAACTCCTCTAGCAGCTGAATCCCTTCCGAATTCCTCCAGCGATCGAACTCCTTCCAGACTTCTCCTTCAATCGAACTTCTCCATCAGTCGGACTCCTTTCGGACTTCTCCATCAGTCGGACTCCATTCGAATTTCTCCAGCGGATTACTTTCAGATTTCAACTAGCATTCCTTTCAGATGATCCCCTTTAGCTATATTTTTTTTAGGAGTTCGAACTCCTCTGAAATTGATGTATGTCAAAGCTCTTCATCAACCAATGTTTGCTTCCTCCAAACTTTGACTTTTAAATCTCGACGAAGAATACATCACGATAATGGATACCTCTTTCCATAACAAACTCTACGTGGTCCTAAGCGGCCCACTACCGAACGGTTACGGCTGTCACTATCAATCTACTACAGACGGTGCTTCTCTCCGTTACAAATCTCATGTGGCTCCGAGTGGCCCACTACTAGACGGCTATGGCTGTCACTATTAGTTTGCTATAAGTGGTACTTCTTTCCGTAACAAACCTTGTATAGCCCCGAGCAACCCACTATCGGACGGCTATGGCTATCACTATCAGTCTGCTACAGACGGTGCCTCTTTCCGTAACAAACCCCACGTGACTTCGAGCGGTCCACTACCGGATGGCTACGGCTATCACTATCAATCTGCTATAGGCTCCATTTGTAAAAAGAAACTCTTCAGATATGTTTTCTCTAATCCCTCTTCTTCTTTTCAAAACTCTACTGAGTTTTTTCTTGAGTACTCCATTTCTGTTGGCCAGAAGAGCTGATTTGATCATCGAAGGATCCTACCGGAGCCATCACCATCGACTTCGGATGGAACTTTATTTTGCAGGTCATCGGCGGCGACCTCTTCTTTCTCAACTCCAGCTTGATCCGACGTCAACTAAATTCTATACCAATAATAATAATTATAATTATAATTATTGATATAATATCCTATCCAGTTCATTACGAGGGGGTGAAGTTGAGAAAAGCAGGTTACGGGGATTGTCAAATTTGACTTGATGGCTCAGATCTTACTAAATGGCTAATTGGTTCATCGTTTTAATTTTTTTTATGGAATGGGAGATATAATCATCCGGATTGTATTGATAGATTTAAACATTAAGAACATAGTCCATGACAAAGTTCTCTCAATTTTATATAGTTCTTCAGGAAGTCTCCATTTTTATATTTTATAGAGAGATGTATCTTTATTCACGATTTGAATCAAGATAGCATCTTACCGTTATTTATAGTATCAACTGCAACGTATTGTTTGTCTCTCCGTTTGGATTACAATCTGGCTAAATAACAGCTTACTCCACCATCTTAATTAGATTTGAAAGTGCAGATTTGTGCTTACCAAAGTAAAAATAGTGTAGTTTTCTAATTTTTAGTTATAAAAGCGCGTTTATTTTTTTATTTGTTATTATTTCTATAGATGTGACTTAAATTACATGATGTGGTTAGGTATCGTGAAAGGGATACTCCATTCTTAACCCATAATGTGGCCCGCCACAAGTATGATGGCTATGTAGTGTAAAATGGAAGGAAGCACACTCATTCCCCGTTTGTAATGTTTCTAAAAGAAAAAAAGGGTGCCATTAGAATATTAATAGCTCATTGCAACCGAACTCAGGTTAAGGATCCATTAGATCTTCTTTCTCCCACTTTATCACTGCGTGCATATGGGGGATTAGTTTGTGCGACTTTTAGATTTGTCTCCTCAAAAAAATTTTTCCCCTGCCATTCCTTCTTGATTAAAGTACTCACTGGTGGAATGCAAGAAAAATATTTAGGAGAGAAATCTAAAGCGCCAAGATGTCAAGCACTCATTGGTGCGAACTAAGCTAAAGTAATGGCATTTTCATGTTTTGTACGAGAGGACAGAGGTTTGATCCCACTTCTGTATAGAGAAAAAAAAAAATCTTGAGCTTAGCTCTATTTAGATGGAATGGGTAGGACCTAGATCTTCCCTAACCTAAAACATAAATAGATAAAATACTCATTGGTGGCCTACTCTTGATTCATTTCTCGACATACGTCCGCTTATGCTTCCTCGTTATGGGGAAAAACAAAAACGAAGCAAGCTATTCCAACTACGCAATGCTTACGTCACTTTTTTTTTCTTTTTTTCTTTTTAATTTTATTGTCGTTTCTTTTCCTTTTGTTTTACTAATAAAACCTTGCTCATGCTTCTAAACAAAGTTTAAAGACCAACAAGGGCCTCTTGGAGAGTATAAAGCTAAATCTTGAAGGTTCCTCCCGGATATCATCTGTTACTACTAACGAGTCTAATATGCTTGCAATTTTTTTTTTTAAAAAAAAAAATACAAGTTGTCATTCTTTTCATGTATGGCACTGAAAGGCGCGCTGGGGTATGCGGAGCATTTTGATATAGAGGGATGGTGATCCAAAGATCTTAAAGGGCAGTATGATATAAAACGAGAAAGGTTTAGGGAAAAGAGAGGGGGGAAAAAAAGAAAGGATAAGTGCTTGCCAACAAGAACTATCTCGCCCTTGAATAGATGAAAAAACAACCTAGTTTTCACATCGCCAAGATAGATCGATCCTTGGAAAGGATAGCCGTACAGGGCTATGCGAAGAACAGCAGCGGTAAACTTACGCAAAGAAGTCCGCATTTTTCCTCCTCCCAAATTTTCTAACATCCAACAATATGGAGGTGCAATTTGGAAATGAAACTTTTGAAGGTAAAATAATTGTAGGTTTTAAGCTTGAAGTAGCAGGGCAATAGCGTCACATTGCCCAGGGAAGCCATCCGCATCACGGCCTTGATAGAATTGATGCTAGAAATTTAGCTTGGCAAAAGTAGAACGAGAGCTTGCTGATTTACCCGAGGAAACATGCTTCAGATTATTTATTTTATTAGTTAATTTCCTTCCTTTAATGGATGGTTTCCTTCCTTGAATGGTTTCCTCCGAGGGTGACTTAATTTCTATTTGTCTTGCAGTCTAATACAGAATGGAGTATGGTCAATTAATACCTTTATATAAAGGTATTAATCGGGATTAGCCTATTAAGGATGACAGCAAACAAGATAATATCACTTCAGATTCATTTTCATATATAAAATTATCCATATATAGATAAAAATCTGAACATCCGGCTAACATCTATAACCGCATTCATATCCATTAAAGAAAAATGAATATGGATATGAATAGACAATTATCCGATTTATATTTCAATATTTGATCCTATTTATAATCCTATTTAATTTTATATAGCACCTATATATTTTTAATAAAAATATATAACCATATTAATATCCTATTAGCTCGATTTATTCGCTTAAAATAAATATTGATATAAATATTTTCATTCAACTAACATTTGTATCCATATTTATATTCATCAAATAAAATAAATATGAATATTAATATACTAGTATCCGATCCAATTTCACCCGTATTTCGAATGTACCAAAGGAGGGATTGGTTTATTTCGCATTATACATGGTAGCCTATTTTGGTATGACTTGTAAAGTGGGTGTATAAGTTCTATTCTCAAAAAGATGCACAAAGATCTAAAGATGGAGTATTTTGTTGGATATAAGTCAAGCAATTAGGAAATTTGCAAATGTTAAATTTATACATGTAAGGTAATGATGTTAACATTCCATAGGCATTTCCTATGTATGGTATTTGGGTGTTGAAGACATCTCTCTCTTACCTTTATTTTTTAGCATGAAATCTTTGTCGTGCCATGTGCTAACCATAGAGTGCGGTGCAGCTATAGATGGCAGCCATTGGAAGATGGATGGTTCTCGAATAATACATGCATAAACACGTGTCATACATTCTACATCTTTGCTAACCATCCATCTCCTGATAGAAGCATCACCAAGCACACCACACTCTACACCAAAAGATCCATACTCTTTATTTTTATGCCTCCATGCCTTCAAGGAAGCAATGCACCACAAAAAATCCATGCTCTTTATTTTTATGCCTCCAATGTTTTCAAGGAAGCCGATCAACAACAGACCGTCTCGTTGAGAGCGGTGACAATGTGGATGTCCATCCGGTTCAAATGCTGATATTTCTGCTTTCTATATTCTGCTCGTATATTTCTAAGGATAGAAATGTCTGCCTTCCTCGTTACCCCAATAACCAAAATCTCTACGCATGCATTACTAAGTCATGTAATTATGCCTTCTAAACCAACAATGTATATTAATCACTGTGATCAAATCCTTCCTCGTACTTGCTTCATGGAGTTAATAAATTTAGTTGCACCACAAGCAATTTGCTTTGCACAGTCCTGACCATATGAAATTTAGTCCATGCATATTTTATTATGTGTATCATGATAAATAACATAACAACATGAATGAGACTGATAGTTGGAAGCTCAAGGCCTTCTCAGTTATAACAAATCTCAGTTCTGATGTCTATATGCATCTCCATACCCATTATCATTCCAGAAGCCTCAATAATTTTGTAAGAAACCGCACCACTTTGTCCATATCCAAGAGGCGCCCATTATATCATAGTATTCTACTTTAACATAACAAGTGGATGATGAAAAGTTGCTGATGTTTGAACCATCAAATGATAATATGCTGTCATAGCTCATTTACCAATACATGGCCTTGATGCCAACATTTATTTTGAATGAGAGCTATGATCCATAGATACAGTGGCCTTACCAAGACCTCCAGCCCAGCAACTCAGCAAGACCAAGGTTTGCTTAGGCACCCATGTCTATATGCTTTTCTTTGATCCTACACGGGGTCAGTGACTCATCTTTGGAACAACCAACACCCTCAATCCTCGGGCAGTAAATTACGGATATCTTCATCAGCGGAACCAGGCAGCGATCTTACCATTGGAATGGTGTACTCTTTTGTTCAGACCCCAGGCAGTAAATTATGCGTATCAAGTGAATGAAGAACAGATGATCCATGTGATAATCTCCAAATATTTTTTTTTCGAATGTATTGAAACGGTAACTCCCGGAAACTATGAAATAAATACCTCTTAAATACATTTCTTTCTACAGTAGAGAAATTTAATTTTAATAATATGGCTACCAACATAATATTTATAAACTCTGCCATATTATTGTAACTTTTAAAGTAAAAAAAGAAGAAAAAAAAAAGAACAGTTTATCAACTCCTTGGTTTTTCCTTGAGGTTCCCCTAGGTAATCTGCAGTTTATGATGTGGGATAGCACTGGGATCAAGGGACTAGCATGATCACAACGTATGGACAAACCTCACTCAAACACAATTCATAGAGAAACCTCCCTCAAATGCACTAAACATAAGCACTTCCAGAAAAATTACCATGCTGACCGAAAAAGGATATCATCAAAACTTACAGGCCAGGACTATTGTTAAAGTAAATTCAACTTAGCTCTCCCATGAAATGATGAAAAGTTTTGACCAAAAACCACTCAGAAATTAACCACTGACGCCAATGACTTCCCTAATATTTGAAGGAAATATTTTTGAAACAAGAATGTATCTGAATATGCTCTGAACAGCAGCTTGTCCCTGCCTTTTTTCCTAGTTAATCTGCCCTGCTATAGAGGCGTTGCAAATCCTACAGCATGCCACCAAAATCAAGGATAAAGTTACTGAAAAATTCATCTAGTATTTAAGAATTAAAGTCATAACAGAGTAATATTTTGATCGGCAGATGCTTGGCAACAACGAAAAGGGGAGCATAAAAACACTTCTACACGATTTGACAACAAAACAAACAAAGCATTGCGTTATTCTGAACAGTTACAATAACAGTGAAGGCATGCACCAGCTATTGCATGCATTAGAAACAGAAAGATGACACCCCTGCCCTTGAATATTAAAGAATTGTCAAGATCAAAAAGCAAGCAGATGGCTATTAACACTGAATTACCATGTATATTAAGCTACTGGAAAAAAGATAATAACTCCAGTTAAGCAAAAAAACTGTTCAAAGATTAACCATGGTCAGAAAAGATATGACATGCTCACCAATTGTCACGACTCCTTCCACTAATGTTTCTTAACCAAATTATGGTTAGGGGTTACCAGAGTTGGAAAAAGGCTCAAAATCCCTTGGAGTGCACTCAAGTTCGAAAGATCAGGGACAGTTTTTTGGTTTCTTTGCTTAGTCTCCCCCCTCCTCTCTTTTTTTCTAATTCTCCCTCCCTTTTTTCTCAGCCCAGCTCACAATCTCGCATCCTTCCCCCTTCCCCTCCCTCGTTTTTAAAGGTCAAAATAGTCAATAAAATGGAGAGGCTTAGTAAACTAATACCATTGGAGGAATCAATCAGGAACATTTGGTTCGTGCGTAATTAAGTAAACCCAAGGGGCTTATATGCCCAAAATTATAGGATGGCAGGGATTAATATGCAAAAATGAAAGACCGTACAGACCAACATGCAAAAAATACTAGGAAAAAATCTCCAACAGAAAAATCATTGGGGCAAAACATCGAAAAAGTCCTCTGTTGTGAACATAATTTTTCTCCCATTTCGAATATTTGCTTAATTAAAATTGTTAAATTTTAAAAGCTACCGGAATGAAGACACTAACTCGAGATGATCCATAAAATGGTTCCCAGATTAACAATAGTTATTTCAAATATTATATGCTCACGAATCACCGGAATTAGGAAAAACAGTAGCAGCCATACTATTATCGAAGTAATAACCATGAACAGAAACAGAAAGATCAGCACCTAGTCTAATAAGGATATGTCTTCATTTACTGATGTGACAAAATGATGCCTAACAAAAATATTATCAAGAAACAAGGTCATTGATCCTTTCCGTCGCGAATATGAATTTTCTCTTGTTTACCATCAGTGACATTTGTTAAAGAAAAAAATATATTTTGACAGAAAACAAAGAGTATATAAACTGCATTAATGTTGCTTGACCATAGTCATGGCTGAGAGAATACTAGCAACACAAAGCAATTTTACATTCTGACCCGTAAGATACCTTTTTGTTGCATATATGTTATTTGACCTATTAGCTAGCAAAATCATCGCTAAGAAAGCACTAGCAACACATGAAGCACTAGCACATTTTGACTTAACAGATGATAGCCTCAAGGCTACAGAACCAAAAAAAAAAAAAAATTATCACTGCCATGTTGCAACTGGGGCAATGTTTTGAAAATTGTTAATCCCCTAGGTCGATTTTGGTTTTGGATAGTTTTGGTCAAAAAAAGTCAGAATAAAATTTTAAAAAAAAATAATGCAAGTTAATTTCATATTATTATTGAATTTTTAGCAATCTAGGATCAGAATTTATATAGTTTGAATGATCAAGGACCATCCTTCAAGACACAATATCTATTCAATAGCTTCACGTTCAAATACATGTGCCTAAAATTATTAAATATAAATGAAACAGAAGATAGACAATTGCAAGACCTTTTACCATTTTCCAATATTTCCAAGGGGAGACAACGAAGAGAACAGCTATAGGCTTCTCAGATGGGAATTTGGAATTCCACTCATTCTTGAGCATGGTTCTGATGGAATCATGCCACTTCAAGCATTGTTGATAAGTCACAAGAAATAAAGTGATGTGGCGTCTCCTTTAGGTATAACCATAAAACAATTTTGTTCAATACCAGACTCCATTACAATGTCAAAACATTGGATACTTCAAGCGCTTAACCATAAAAGTTATATCGACCTCCTTTATTCAAATATATTAACATTTTTATTGTTTTAGGAACTGATATCTAAAAATTGGAACAGTAAAATCCATTGTAGACATGAAATAACATAATTACTGTCGTATTAGATCAGCAAAACAGATTGGAAATTATGTAAAGAACTTTTCTGAATATATTTTGTTCAAAACCTACTCATATCAGATTAGCAAGATCTTTAGAGAATAGAGAGGCTTTATATTTGCAAGTCCTACCACAAAGGAGGTAAAAAAAAGAAAAGAAACAATAGTTTTAGCTTGTTTTGATCAAAACCATCGAAACCAGTCGAAACTAGCCGAAACACTAGCCGAAACAGTAAAAACTCACTGTTGGTGTAAAATCTGGTTGACGCCGGATTGAGTTGGAGTGGAGGTGGACGAGGTCGCCGCTGGGGACCTGTAAAACAAAGTCCCGTCCAGAGTCGATGGTGGTGACTCCGGCAGGACCCTCCGACGATCAAGTCAGCTCTTCTGGCCAACAGATATAGAGTACTCTGGAATAAGTTCGGCAGAGTTTAGAAGAGGAGAGGAGAGTTTAGAGCTTAGAGTAAGCATATCTGGAGGGTCCCTTTTTATAGGCGGAGCTTGTAGCGGGTTGATGGTGACAGCTACAGCTGCCTAATAGCGGGCCGCTCGAGGTCTGACGGAGTCAGTCATCGAGGGAGGTGCCGTCTGCAACAAATTGATGGTGATAGCCATCGTCGCCTGGTAGCGGATCGCTGTCGCCTGCAGCGGACTAATGACGACCGTTAGTCGAGATTTAATGACCGTAACTCTAAGAAAGCAGGCGTTGGTTGGTGGACTTTGGCATATATCGGTTCCAGAGGAGTTCGAACTCCTGGAGGAGTTCGACCGAAGGAAAAGCTCGGAAGGAGTTTGGCCTTTATAGGAGTTCGGCCCTTGTAAGAGTTCCGCCGGAGGGGTATGGAGGGAGTTCGGCTCTCGTAGGCGTCTGGCTGGAGGAGTGCGGATAAGGCTCGGTTGCTGGGAATTCGGAAGGAGCTCGACCGCTGAGGAGTCCGATCGGCTGAAGGAGTTCGACTGAGACTCGGCCGCTGGGGAGTTTAGAAGGAGCTCGACCGCTGAGAGTCTGACGGCTGAAGGAGTTCGACTAAGACTCGGCCGCTGAGGAGCTCGCAGGCTGAAGGAGTTTGGCTAAGGCCCGACCGCTGGGGAGTTCGGAAGGAGCTCGGTCGCTGAGGAGTTCGGCTGACTGAAGGAGTTCGGCTAAGACTCGGACACTGAAGCTCTTCCGCGGCTACCGGTTGCATTAAGCTAAGCGTCGGACTGGACTTTGGCAGGAGCGGGATTTATCTCCAACAGTAGTCCCCTCCCACTCCCGAGTTCGAAATTCGAAGAAAGGGAATGCAGAAAAGGCAACAGTCGAAGTGCTCTTCAGGGCTCTGCACCGGTTCAAGTCGAAGCTCGGGAGAGATCTCATCTCCAGCCAAAGTTGAAGTTGAAGCTCGGAGGAGATCTCATCTCCCGCCGAGGTTGACACGGTTGCTTGGAAGAGATCTAATCTCTGACCGAGGTTGACTCGGGTGCTCGAAAGAGATCTTATCTCTGATTGAGATTGACTCGGGCACTCGGTAGAGATCTTATCTCTGACCGAGGTTAACTTGGTCATTCGGAAAAGATCTTATCTCTGGCCGAGGTTGACTCGGACGCTCGGAAGAGATCTTATCTCTAACCGAGGTTGACACGGTCGCTTGGAAGAGATCTCATCTCTAGCCGAGGTTAACTTGGACGCTCGGGAGAGATCTTATCTCTAGTCGAGGTTATCGCGATCACTCGGGAGAGATGTTATCTCAAGCCGAGGTTGTTTGTGGATCCTCAGGAAAGATCTTATCTCTTGCGGCCGATGTTGATGCGGGCGCTCGGGGAAATATCTTATCTCCTGCAGCCGAGGTTGGCCCGAACCTTCGGGAGAGATCTTATCTCATACGGCCGAGATTGTTGCGGACGCTCGGGAGAGATCTTATCTCCTGCAGCCGAGATTGGCCCGGACCCTCAAGGAAGATCTTATCTCCTTTGGTTGAGGTTGATGCGGACGCTCGAGAGAGATCTTATCTCCTGCAGTCAAGGTTGGCCCGTACCCTCGGAGGAGATCTTATCTTCTGCGACCGAGATTGGCCCGGACCCTCGGGGAGATCTTATCTCCTGCAGCCGAGGTTGTTGCGGGCGCTCGGGGAGATCTTATCTCCTGTAGTCGAGGTTGGTCCGGACCCTTAGAAGAAATCTTATCTCCTGCGGCCGAGATTGATGCGGACGCTCGGGAGAGATCTTATCTCCTGCAGTTGAGGTTGGCCCAAACCCTCGAAAGAGATCTTATCTCCTGCGGCCGAGGTTGGCCTTGTCGCTCGAGGGAGATCTTATCTCCTGCAGTCGAGGTTGAAGAACTTTGGCCGGCTTATGTTAGGACGAGGTTTTTCTCCTGTTCTTAATATGGCAACTATTAACTGCTTTCCTGTCATCACATAGTTTTTGCATCCAGAAACAATATTATTGAAATAGAAGAATTTTACCAAAGAAAAATTACTGGCAGCACATCCCTGAATTTTTTATGCTTCAGGGTCGTGGGGGCGTTGTTCCTCCAAGTTCTCTTGGGCGGTAAGTCCTCTATCTCATGCTGGCCTTCTCAATTCGGAGCAAGCTTCTCTTGACTTTGACGCTGGGAGGCGGCCGATCTCCTTGTTGTTCCTCCCTCATCGGTGGTTCTAGCTCCTGGGGGAGCAATTCTTCGCGCCCTTCCGTCAGAGCTTCCACGCTCCCGAGCCCGAGGGGGAGTTCGAGCTCGCCTACGCCCAGAAGGAGTCCGAAAATGCGATTGAGCTTCACTCGGCTTCCCTTCATCGTCCTTGGCCCTAAATGCCTCTTCAGCCTGGGCATAATCTTCAGTCCGAGCCAGCAGATCGGCGAAGTCTCTGGGATACTTCCTCTCCAAGGAGAACAGCAAGTCATTCTTCTGAAGGCCGCTCTTGAGAGCGGCCATGGCGACCGACTGGTCGAGATCCCGAACCTTCAATGCCGCGGCATTAAACCGAGTGACATAAGTTCGGATGGATTTTTCCTACTTCTGCTTAACATTCATCAGAGAATCCGAACCTCAGCGCGGACGTCGGCTGCTGATGAAGTGAGCCACGAACTGATGGCTCATCTGATCAAAAGAGAAGATCGTACCCGACTTCAACGTCGAGTACCAGTTTTTCGCTGCTCCCTTTAAGATAGATGGGAAGGCTCGGCACAGTATGGCGTCTGAAGCACCATGGAGTAGCATCATGATCCGGAAGGCCTCTAGATGATTAACTGGATCAGAAGTTCCGTCGTAGCTTTCGAATTGAGGGAGCTCGAAGTTCGGCGGGATGGACTCTTGCATAATTCAGAAGGAGAAAGGAGGATCGGTCCGGACGTCGGCATGATGAGTCGGGGCGACGTGGCCGAGCTCTTCAATCCGTCGGTCCATCTTTCGCAGTCTGTGATCGAGGGCGTCGTCTTGGTTGCAGATCTTGGGGGGCTTCCGGCTACAAATGGGAAAAATCTCCTCCAGAGGAGAACCATGATTCGAACACGGATCCTCGACTCTCTGTTTTCCCTTCTCAGGGGCGACGGATATGTTAGCCTAGGTACTCTTCCTTGGGGCCGATTTCCGACATCCCGATGGCAGGTTTCTTGGTGAAGTCACCGCCGGAGGCTGCTGCATGGCCTGCATTGCCTCCGTGAGGCCACGGACCTGCTGGACAAGCAAGTCGAACTGCTCCACATCTACCGTGGGTACAAGTGGAACTTGAGTTGCCGGAGCTGAAGCAAGAGCAGATGGATCTAGACGGGATCAGACCGCAGAGGCCGTCAATCGTCGGATCGAAGCTCTCCTGGAAGACATTTTCTCTTGGGAAAGAACTCTGGAGAGGAAGGAGGAAGATCTTTGGAGAGAGATCGTCGTTGAGCACTCCTTTAAGAACAAGGAGGCCTCAAGAACACCTCAAGAACAGAGGCGGCCCTTCCTCTGGCGCCAAATCTATTGGTGCAGAATCTGATTGACGTCGGATTGAGCTGGAGTGGAGATGGACGAGGTCGCCGCTGGGACCTGCAAAACAAAATTCCATCCAGAACTGATGGTGGTGGCTCCGGCAGGACCCTCCGATGATCAAGTCAGCTCTTCTGGCCAACAGAAATGGAGTACTCTGAAATGAGTTTGGCAAAGTTTAGAGGAGAGGAGAGCTTAGAGCTTAGAGCTTAGAGTAAGCGTATCTGGAGGGTCTCTTTTTATAGGCGAAGCTTGTAGCGGATTGATGGTGACAGCTGCAGCTGCCTGATAGCAGGCCGCTCGAGGTCTAACGGAGTCAATCATCGAGGGAGATGCCGTCTGCAGCGTCGTCTGCAACAGATTGATGGTGACAGCCATCGCCGCCTGATAGTAGATCGTTGTCGCCTGCAACAGACTGATGGCGACCGTTAGTTGAGATTTAATGATTGTAGCTCTAAGAAAGCAGGCGTTGGTTGGTGGACTTCGGCATATATCGATTCCAGAGGAGTTTGGACTCCTGGAGGAGTTCGGCCGAAGGGGAAGCTCGGAAGGAGTTCGACCCTTGTAAGAATTCGACCGGAGGGGTGCGGAGGGAGTTCGGCTCTCGTAGGTGTCTGGCTGGAGGAGTGCGGCTAAGGCTCAGTCGCTGAGATTTCGGAAGGAGCTCGACCGCTGAGAAGTCCGGTCGGCTGAAGGAGTTCGACTGAGACTCGGCCGTTGGGAAGTTCGAAAGAAGCTCGACCGCTGAGGAGTCCGATCAGCGAAGGAGTTCGGCTAAGACTCGACCGCTGAAAAGTTCGGCAGGAGCTCGACCGCTGAGGAGCTCGGCAGGCTGAAGGAGTTCGACTAAAGCCCGACCGTTGGGAAGTTTGGAAGAAGCTCGGCCACTGAGGAGTTCAGCTAGCTGAAGGAGTTCGGCTAAGACTCGGACGCTAAAGCTCTCCGCAGCTACCGATTACATTAAGCTGAGCGTCGGACTGGACTTTGGCAGGAGCAGAATTTATCCCCAACACTCACCAAATTAGTCAATTTCATATCAGTCTTGGCACATAAGCGATCCATTTTGGACAAGACTTAACACCTTAGGCATGAAACACCACATCCACACCTAGAATATTTTGATGGAAAATCAATGCAACATGACAATGATAATGGTAAAAGGAAAATACCTAGTATGCTAATTAGAAAAGTACCTTGTTAGAGGCAAAATTTGTCTTATCTACTGGCTATCTTACTTCGTGTAACAAAGTCTTACGCAACAATTGCACCCACCACATCTCCATGTTCTAAATTGTCTTGCTTAATGATCTACAAACAACAAATTATCTACTGTTGAACTCCTTCAGGGGACAGATCATGGAACAAATTCATCTGGTGCGAGGATCATGATTAAGAGGGAATCAGGTTCTTACTTTAAAAAAGGTTGAAATTCCAGACAAAGGGTTAGGGTTGTGTTTTTTTTTTTTTTTTGGGTGGGGGGATGGCAGAAAAAGAAAGATGCAAGTTTGAGCTATTAGAAGCAATTTGCAAGACAGAAAAAGAAATTCCCACTTCAGCAAATGACTGTAGATATGGTATCGAAGCCAATGATATTTGTTGAAAGATTAATTCCAGGTAGCAGAAGCAGGTAAAAGAAAAAGGGTAAAAAATTGTAGGATGCAGCTATTGGAAGTGATTATCAAGTCTCCCCAACCTTTACCAATGTCAGAAGATGGATGTATTTGCTGCGAAGTATTCCACAAACAACATTGTTTTAAAACAGAACATATTAGAAAGAACTCATGCAGTTGAGGAAAGAATTCAACTACTGTAATTCATTCACCATATATCCTTGCACAATTTTGCATGCCTAAGCTGAAGTTAGCCCAGGATTGCAAAGACTTCTGCCACTCATGCATATTGGGAGAGCGTCAGTTGTCCTAAAACTAAAGGTCCAGGCAACCATAGTCCGCTAACTTAGGGCCAGAATTGAATTGCCTAAATTTATTTGATTAGAGCTGTTTAAATTGGACCATTGCAAGCTATGGCGCAATAGCATGAAAAGATATTTGTGGCAGTAAAATGCACAGTACACGGATAGACTTACCTTGGCCCTATCTAAACTAGAGTAGTTGATAACTTCATAATAAAGAATTCTAATCCAAAATTTGCGGACTAAATCAGTGTAAATTGGACCTTTCAAAGCAATGGTACACTAGCATGAAGAGATAATACAGTATAAAGATACTCTTTTCTGAGCTCTTTATAAGCTGAAGTGACTTTACAATCAAGAATTACATGTTTTTGAGCATTTTGACACCTAGTTTGGCTCATTTAACACATAATATTAGGCAGATAATCTAAAGGATGCAAGCTGTGGCTGATGAACATAAATGGACTGCATGCAAGGCACTATATCAGCAAATTAACTTATGTGATAAAGACACAAGATACAGAATAAGTATATCGAGCAATTTTTGAGGTTCACATCATATACTTATATATGATACCTCACCCATGCCGGATGTAAAATGCACAATGGGCAAATGCTCTAATCATTAAGATTTTGCATACCAATCTACATCAGGTTTTTTAAGGAACAGTCATTAGGAATCTGCAATTCACTAGAATATCATAATGTTTTACAATATTTTGAATTACTTAAAATAATGTTCTAGACAAAAACTACTTTCTTTTCAAAAGGTAGCATTAGCCAATAACTTTTGCAAACATAGAAGAGGAAAATCAAAGCCAAAGGTCTGGGAACTGCCTTCGATGTCCTTGCATCTGTCTTAACTCCATTCTATTGGGTGACTAGCCAGAACAATAAAAGATAGATGGAAGAAAAAAGGAAGAGAAAGGAAAAAGATCATTGCATTTTGAAACTTATTTTTGACAGAACTTTAGCTAATTCTAGAACACGTTAATTTAGTCAAAGCAAGGAGTCTAAGTAATATATATTCAGCCAAGTGTGCAGATTCTAATATAATTGAATTTAGGTTGGTTGGAAGTACTTTTTAAAGTCAAATTGTGCTTGTGAGAGACCTAGCTTCCCTTTTTTTTTTGGAGAGACCTATAGGCACAGAGTGCCTAGAGGGTTTTATTAAGAAGATTAGAAAAAGTTACAGGTCTACAAGAAAGAGAAGAAAAGAGAGGAAGAAAGAAAATAGAGCCATCCTAATGGCTCTTAAAACAGGGCAACTCCTTGTACACCTATCTTCTTAAGGAACAACTTCATTCTGGAGTTTTTTTTCCCAAAATAAAGAAATTCATCATTACAGCATCTGCTTTACTTTGCAAATTAGATCCATCATGTTACTATTAGCTCTTATAAAAATCTGATTGGAAAAAAAATATCAGGATTGCTTAGGTTCTATAAATATGGATCCATGAACAGTGATGGCTTTGGATGATTTATAGTTTATTTTGAATAATTCAGTTTCTTGTTGCAGAATTCCACAAAATTTCCCTCAGTTTTTACTTCTTCTCCTTTCTTTCTACTACTTCTCTCCCTCTAAATTCCCTCTTTTTCCTTCTTTTACACTTCCTAATCAAATGCTACCAACTGTGACCGATCACTGTGGACAGCTAAAAAAGATAAAGAAAATATAAATTTAACTAGATTATCCAGCAACCTTCTATTCGATACTGGGAAGATGCCACATGTAAAGGTCCAAATTCCAGCACTTGAACAGGACTTTAATTAAGTGACAGCATTCAAATGGGAGCGAAGGCCTTATCACAAACAATGTCAGCTATACCACTTGCCAAAAAAATGATTTCCCTCAGGGTTGTTAAAAACTGTGACACCGATGATCCTTTCAACAAAACCATTGTAAGGTAGCATTTCAGAAACATGTTTTATGGTTGTGAAACCATGTCAACTAGAAAAACAGTGAGAAATCAATATCTGACAGGCTTGCATGAACATGCAAAACCTTCATAGAAAGCGAAAGCTATATCAGCATTTGATATCATATATACCGCTAAAATCAAGTAAACTATGCACTGCATTTCCACAATGATTCTACAGAAACCCAAAGGGCAAAATGCAGGATGCAAGGAACAACAGAGAATTACCTTCTGAGAGCCATGCCCAGCTTCCAGGCTTTAAAGACAGCATCGAAGTGAGCAGTGCAGAAGCAGTAACGCTGTGCAGTGGCATCAAAGACTGCGCACAACCCAACTCCACTGGAAGCCTATAAATTCCAACAGAGAAAGTAAGTAAGATCCATGGTGGGTAATGAAAGTGGCTCAGGATGATATCATATGATGAAGATATGAGTAACAGAAAGAAATTCTACAAACAGATAGCAGAACCTCGTTTCTTAGAAATACAAACAGGCCATGAAATACACATAGAATGGCCATTCCCCTTTAATTGATCGAGATAATAAAAGTATGAAATCAAAAACTATTTTTTACTTTACAGTAAGAATGATTATAAGAAGAAAGGTAACGGGTTTGATGCCAAAAGCTCGTCAACCAAACCACAATATCAAGTTTCCCACGTCGTAGAAGCAGATATGTAGGGAAAAAATGGAACTTTTAATGGGAATATGAGAATAAAAATAAGTATCATCAGAAAAAGTAATGAACACATAAAAAATCAAAGAAAGGAAAGACATTCAATTCAAAGAACTAGTGGATGCAACAATAAAAAGGAACGTACCACATAAACGAAGCATATAGCTTTAAGCAAAAACCAAATTTTTCTCGTGAACATCTAAGAACTACAATTATTACCAATAAAGAATAACGAAGTGCAAAAAAGAATCGAATAAAGGAACATCACCCAAAAATAGAACCAGTAAATCCAACAACAAGGAGGAAGGCATCCTACAAAAGAAGCATAGATACCAAAAAAAAAAAAGGAGAGAAAGAAAAGAAAAAATATATATTTTTTTTTTAATATAGATTTCTCATGGAAAAACAACATGCTAAACCACAAAAAGGAAAGAAACCAACAGGAAGAAGAAGGAAAAGAATCAAGAAAAAAAAGGGGGAAGAAGAAGAAGAAAAAAAGCGGGGGAAGATACGGCAAATACCTGGCAATCGCCAACGGAAGCCTGCGGCGAGAGAACCGAGCAAAGGCCGAAGCAGGAGAAGAAGCGGGTGACCTACAGCAACCAGCGAAGAGGGTCGGAGAAAAAGAGCGGAAGGTCAGAAGAGCTCTTCGGGCACCGCCCATGGCGGCCATTGTTTCGCCCTCACCTTCGGGCTCGAGTACCCCCCTCGGATCTCGAACCCTCACTCTTTAAGCCTGTTACGCTAGTCCGTGGAGGCGCAAATTACCCTAAATAATCCGCTCAATCGAGAACTCCTTGGCATGATCTGACGATAATATACCGGAACTGGTGCCGCTAGAACAGTTTAGATTGAATCATCCTAGAGAGCAGCATACAGGACTTTTGAAGACGGTCCCCAGGGCCCGGGCAAGTAGAGGGTGCAAGAACTTGCTATCCGAGCTCCAATCTCCGGTTAGACTTAGGTTTATAATTTATGTAAGTGTAAATTTAGGAGCTAGATAATAAATTTTTCTTAATTTTTGGAGTTGTATTTGTCAGTTCTGACAGCCAAGTTATATGCGATCGAGTTAGGTATGATTCACTCCCTATCGGGTAGATTAGAAGCAAGTTGGCTTTGATGTACACCAAAAATATATACTTTTATCCGGCAACTTAACACATGATGAGAATGCATAAACTTATGTCTTAGAGAAACAAATAATTCAGTTCTTCACCTCGCATTAACATGTTTAGTGAAACAACAAAGAGAGAGAAACAAATAAACATTAATGCCGAGTAACTTTTCAAACCAAACTCATGTTCAGCTTCCTAATATGGAGATTGTCGAAAAGTTATGCTCTCCTTAGCTTTTCTCTTTTTACTTCTAAAAAAATAAGGTCCAAAAATATTTTCTTGGATTGTAATTCAATACCATACAAGGAAGGTATGTTTACAAATTTTTGATTAAGCCCTGAACTAGCACCTTACCAACTATATTTCATGTATGCATTTTCTTACGTCTCCTTTCTTAAAATTTTTTTTTTTTAAAATTACAAACGAACGACCACATCATTCTAATATAAGTACCGTCCAAAAGATTAGAAGGGCATCAAAATCGGTCTTCACTTTCACTGTAGTTGGCAACAAATAAAGCAATCCAATTTGCGGTGTAGAAAATAAATTTCTAACCATTGTTTAATTGTCTTTTTATTAAGAGAGAGACTATTGAACTAGCTCCATCCAAATCAAATATTTAGACAAGGTTGTCCGAAACAAATTTGTATCCTACTGCTTAAACAAAATTCATGCTCTATGCATCTTGGCCCCTGCTTAGGCAACATTGTCCAAACATTGATGGTAACAGATTTTTATACTACGGAAGAAGAAGAAACTCAATTTCATCATAGATGTGATGTACACCTAGGCACACGTGTTTTGTTTTCTATATCAGTTGGGCCCTTTCTGAGGTGGGCTATCGATTGGGCCGTCACCAATATGGGCTTGTCTATGGCACGGAGAGCTAGAATCCTCAAGTAACCTACTTTTATCAACATAACATGTCTATAATTTGGCAATCGTTGTACCTGGATTTTTCTAAAAGAAACCATTTTATGAATCAAGAATCTTTTGGTTACGTTGGGAATCACAGAGGGAGGGAGGGAGGGAGAGAGAGATTGCAAGCATCATTTGTTGAGTTCATAGGCAGTGTAATTCTTGTGTTTGATGATTTTAATGGTAGAAGAAGAGGCTGCACGGATACCCTCTGATACACCAATGACATGATTTGCACCCTCAGGCTGCATGCTTCAATGTCACTTGGTTGTGTTCCCAGATGCCTAATGCAGAGAAGAACAAAGAACATGTGAACGACGTTCTCTATTATCTTAGAACAGCTCAGACAAACACTAATGATTTGCTCCATAGCTTCGCAAGTTAAACAAGGAATCCTTGTGGGAATCTGAAACGTCTTGCGTGTGAAACCTAGTAAGCGTAGAGGGGGGTACTGTTGGGTTTTGAGCTTTATTTAATTACCATCTTCTGAGTGGAAATGGTACATTAAAATAATAACGAATGAGAGTCAGGTTCATTATGATTGTTTGATGTGGAAATGATGCGGTAACAATGCTATAAAAGAAACATTTTTGTTTATTTTTTGGAGAACTTTTTGAAATCAGAATGACGAAAGGAGAGCAAATGACATCCAACGGCAAGTGAAAGATACCTAAATGGGCCTCACCATTGTGAATCGTGGTCGAAGGGTTCTTGTTCCATGTTCCCTAGTCTCGAGGGGTCGCAATACGAAAGGCTGTACATTCTTCTCCAATTATTTTAAATTGCGCAACGTCAAATTTTATTGCATCTACCTCTCTTCACTCTGAAATAAATTACTCCATCCTACATGATGGAGTAATTTTTTTCTTGGGTTAAATGGGGTGAAAGATTTTTGAACATGTTATGTACTAACATTTAGGATTACCTATTTTGCCTTCCTTTATTAAAAAAAAAAAAGGTTTGAGTGTTCAAGTGAATGTTTGGTTGAAAAAGAGATGGAAGGACTGAATTAAACAGGATTTACTACTAAAATCATTAATTCCTTTTACTTGCATCGATCTGCTTTAGGCTAAATATTTCTTTAACTGCAATGCCTACCTCCCCAACCATTTTAGATTGCACAATGGTAATTAGACCTAGCCATGTGACTTGCCACATGATACTCATCACATGCATTAGTTATGACAAATGCAGGCCTTCCTACATTGCATTAATCCTCCTCAAGTAGAATCCACCAATTTTTTTATGAGTAGATCTCCCTTCTAAATGTTTTCATGGATAAAACAACAAAAATAACAAATTATGTAGTTGGAGTGTGCATCATGAATTAGTTTATCATTAAATATAATAATATTTATTATTTGGTGGTGCTAGAAGAAAACTAGTTTCTCTGAGATGCATCATTTATACCATAAAGAGTTGCACATGCCCTAATTGCCAATACATCATCTATCTCAGAAAGGAAGGATTCTTGCACAATCTCTCTATTCGGTGTGTTTGGCAATCACATATATGTTTAGCATCCCAATGTGAAGTTTCAGTTTCCAAATTGGCCAAGAGACTTCCATTTCTGAGATGCATGATTAAATAGTCCGTGACTATATGTGTTGCATCTTTTGCATCCAAAAGGATCAAAACTTTGTAGAAAATGGATTAATCGTAGCACCAACCATGGCAACAAAACTGAAACATTTATCACCACACATTCTTTTATCAAGTTTAAGCTAGTGAAGTCATGCCTAAAGGCTTAGACTTCACATCCATTTAATCTCATTTGACTTTTCAACAATTTGAAACCACCTTGATTCACATACTTTATTGTTACTTGCATGTTTCATAATATAGTTCGACATGGTTTTTTCGAATTTGAGAAATGTATGCATGTATTTAGGATATATTTTAATCAAGAATGTTGATCGATCCATATGTTTTTCCGGTTCATTGAAACTGCCTAGAATATGGAAACTAGGCCATCTTATGACATATATACACCCAATATCACAATTCATGAACTAGCAAGCGAGCATGCATTCTTTTGAATATTATTTTCTTTTTAATTACTAAGAAAGTCAAAGGAAATCCCCATTTTTTGATTACTTGGATGTTATGAGTGTACCAATAACTATATGCAATTCAACATTGGGCAAGATTACACTAGGTTGGCTATCATGCTTAATACGCTATAAGCCTAAATGGGGTAAATTTAACAGAGCCAAGTAAATGGTCCCCAAGTACAACCAAGCCCAGGGCAAGTTGGCTATGAACTGGTCCAACCCAATATATACCCTGGTAAGTGGCAAAAATCAAAAACAAGTCAAAAGTTACAATCTTTTTTCTCCATTTTAATTTGTAATTGGATGGACACCGCCTGTGTGACGTCTAAAGGGCCAAGTCATGTTAGGCCATTACGCTCACCATGAAACGCAAGCCTGTAAAGCAACTAACCAGGCCACCAAAAATATCCCAAATGTTACAGTTCAAGTAAGTTAAAGTATGCCCAACAGAGTCATGAGTTAACAGCCCAAATGCCACACACGCACACATCTTTATATATTGTTTTAATCTTTTAAATATCAAATTAGCGAATGTTATCAGCTTAATTATAAGCGTCATGGCTTTATCAAAGAATTGAGTAAAGTTTTGAAAGGGTTGATGATACTTAATGCAGAACTTTGTTATTTATAAGTAGAGGTTTTCAAAAAAAATCATAAAAAGGATCTCTTAAATTTTTACTAATTATTTTAGGACTAAGATATGGAAATATTGATCAATATAATAAGTTCCAAGTTGATAGTTTAATTCAGCCATGCCTTGATTCCGAATTAGTTGAGTTCAACTTTTTTTTTTTTTTTTTTTGCTACAATAAATATCAATCCGGTGACTAGGTTAAGCTTTTATTTCAAAAATTTATATTTAAAAATAATAAAAAATATAAATAGATTAATATATTAGCATGAAGTATGGCTAAATATGTTAAATATGTTATACAAACCTTATCCCAGGTGGCCGATGCAAGTACGGCTGATTAAAATCTCAGCCCGAGATGAAATCTATTATTATTTATAGATCTACGTAAAATGTAAAAAATATTAATTTAATTATGCATATAAAACTTCCCCGTGATGCAACAGAAACGAATCATGATCGTCCCTTGTTACAAAAAATAAATAAATACATGAATAAAACGAAGAGAAGACACAAACCCGCGTGAGATAAGAGGTCAAATAATTTCTTATCCGAGGACAAGAAGGCTCCGAACATGAGCAAACGTACGCTCACGTGCACCACGAGCAACGCAATCAGAGGAACTTCCCCGAACATTCTTCCCGCACTCCTTTTTAGGTGCTCCAAAACGAGGACCCAAAACAGCCTTCCGTCCTGTGACTTCTAACTGCTTCTGGCCTCAACTAAAGGCAACGCCAAGGGAAGTATAGCTGCTTTGATTGCAGTGCAGTCTAAGTTTCCCATCTTTTGTTATTGGAGAAGACAAACTTTGCTCACGTGTGGGCCATTCAGCAAGTTGGCATTTGTTTTTCGCCAATGCTTGCTATGGTCCACACGGTTAGTCCATGTTAGATGACAAATTCCAAGTAGCTGGGGGGAAAGTTTTATGTACCTATATAGCTCGTATAAGGCATTTCAAGTAAGTTTAATTTGGGAAAATTATCTTGCTTGGTTCAACCATCCAAGATTTTTTGCTCTCAAATTAGGTGGCACACTCAAAGCAATGTTTTTTTTACTGCAGCACACTCACATCTATTAGATTAGGCAGTTGAGGCATCCTGCCTTCTCCCTATTTGATAGATGTAAACTCAACTCTATGCTTTAGAGCCTGTTTGAATTGGGAGTACATAAGGATTCATAAGAGGAGGAAAGGGAAGAATAAAGAATGAACCGGTAATTTTTTTTGAAAAAGTAAAAAAGGATAGAGAATGATTCTCTCAACCCCTCCGTACTCCTCACTTATTCAATTTTATGTACTCTCGATTTGAACTGTAAAAGAGGAAAAGATTCATACTTAAATTTTATTTTTTTAATTTATTCTTAATAAAATTTTAAAATTACAATTAGATCATTATATATTCTATCTTCTTAATCGTAGAAATCAACTCGTTACTCTTCGCACAAGTCAGAAATCATAGTCGTTCCTTCTCCCGTAGGCCATCCCTTCGTACATAAATTCGGATATCACGATCTTTAAAAGGCAAATTCTGATGATAGAGATAATATCTCACAACCAGACTTTAGCTTTCGATATTGGCATCTTCATATTTTTCTGATATGAATGCTCTTATTCGTATGCCATCTTTTTTTTTCCTCAACACATCTAGATTTTTTTTTTAATATAGAGATCTAAACATATTGGATCATTATGATAGATTTTATTGAAAAAAAATATAAAATTTTATATATGCAGCGAGACCCTTACGAGCTCATAGTTTCAGTACAAAATTTTTTGGCATATGAAATAAATGCATCTTACATGAAAATATCTAATAAATCTATTTTAAATAATAAAAAATATCATAAATATTAAATAATATATATTAATGAGAAAGAATATATTTATCAATATATATATATATATATATATAAGTTTTTCTACTTTTTTTTCTTAATCCCTCTATCCAAACAAGGATAAGATATATATCCTTTTTTTAATCTTTTCCCTCCATTTTCAAACAAAGATTTATTAATTTCATTCCCCTCTCCCCTTTTTATGAACCTCCATGCACCCCCAATCCAAACAGGCCATTAAGGATAAATCGTCTCTCTTCTCTTCTAGTCTCCCTTTCTTTTACTCTTTTCATCATCTTATTGTCTCGAGGAAATTTGCTAGGCCTTTTTCTCTCTCTTTCATCAACTAATAATAACACTAGAATAAATCTCAATTTTTTTTAAAAAAAAATAGTATTTTTGCTATTAGTGCAGGATATGTTTTCTCATTGAATTTGCATCAATAATAATCAAGGGCTAGCTGTAACTTAGATGCGTCCTTGATACTACATTTTGAGAAGGAACCCAATTACTATGCTCAAACTTCGCTCATGTCATAAGATCCATGGGTTTAGACATCATATCGGTTTGAAATCCTTCCTATACGTCATGACACTTAAGATTCTTCCACGAGGATGCTACCAAACAACCAAACTAAATGTGGATTAGTTGGCTTAGGTAAAGTATATTAACTCAAAATTTTGATTAGACTAGGTTTTTTCTAGATCAAACTAACAAGCTATATTACATGCTCCTAACATATTAAATTAAGATGATTTAGTTGTTGGTCAAGTTTGCCTTCCAGAGAAGATGAATGGTAATTACAACTTTTTCCTTTTTTGGCAAAGGAATCATTTCTGCAAGGTCATGAAGTACGTATATTAGACCTAAACCAAAATTGTTATCCTAACAAACTTGGACCCGACAAGAAAAATTCAAATGCGGATTTATAGTCAAGTATTCATTGAAGCTATTTCATACCTTTGGACAGTTTTTTTTTAAAGTTACTTGTTGCACCTAGATTTATTACCTCATTATTAAGCATCATTAATATTATACAAATGAGAGCTACGAGGATAGATGGTTGTGAGGGTTTTGCTTTTCTATTTTTTTTAAAAGAAAACTTCGATATGATCTCTCTCACACACATACATGCACGTCTACATACATTCATACACATGCACATACACGCCGTATGGTTGGATTTTGGAACGTGTAGTATGGAGCAGCCTAAATTCAAACCTATTTTTTATTTAAATTCAGAATCAAAATCAATTGTTTAGAACTAAAATGCAATTTTGGATCTAATCCGGTCCGATTCGTTTAGATTTGATTGGATCAAGAGGAATATTTCAAAATTTTTCTCTAAAATTCTAATAAAATCTGAGACTCTTCAGATCTGATCTTATGGATTTGATAAAAAAAATAAA
Organism: Cocos nucifera; assembly: GCA_006176705.1. NCBI lineage: Eukaryota > Viridiplantae > Streptophyta > Magnoliopsida > Arecales > Arecaceae > Cocos > Cocos nucifera. The sequence continues at coordinate 2,902,558 of QRFJ01000012.1, forward strand.
ATTAAATCTAATTTAATCATACCTTTGTTATAGGTAATCCTATTACCTTGTGATGATCCTGATGTTGCAGCGAAGGTTCTGGATCTAGCCACGCAAGCGCCTGGCCTCTATCGGATATCCACTCAGGAATAGGATCTGGAGATCCTCTTCTTCTCTATCACATCCTCCAAAAATTCAGATCTGGATCTGATCTTGAAGGATCTTCAAAACTGGCTTTTGAAGATCAGCAGTCGTCTCTTGCAGCAGTGCAGCCTTCTTTCTTTCCTGATCGCCTTTCTTATGCTTGGAATCGCACCAACTTAATGCCAAAACTCCTTTTGGACGTGGAGAGGAGAGGGAGAGAACTAGAGTGGTTTGGCATGGAGAAGGAGGAGAGAGGCAGCCTTGGGGCATGGGCTAAGGCAGAAACTCTCTCAATCTAGTTGGCACAAACAGGGTCTTATTTATAGACCCTAGCTGTGCCATCCAACTCCTCTTCATCCCAACCAATCACAACCCTTTGTGAAATCAGATCTAAATCTGATTGGTGGGAATAGAGAGTCCCATCTGGATCTCCTCATATTAGAGGGTCGCCTCAAAACTCTTCTTAGATGGTTGCCAAGACTGGAATCAAACAGGACTCCTTGGAGCCATCTAGGTTGATTCCCTGAAGCAACTAGAGTCCCATCTATATGGGACTCCAATCCTTATCCACATGCCTAGGGTTATCTGTCTACCTTTTAGGCAGGGGGACAAGGCCCCAACCAGTTCTCTCCAAGTAGGTGCATGATACATGTGGTCAAGATAGTCAAATGTGTCAAAGAGTCAATAGACTTTTGACCAAAGTCAAAGAACAAGAATTTGGCAGGATGACCAAAAATGGCAGGTATTATGTCAAATTTATCTCATAAATTAAGACAACCCTTTTCTGACTTGGACAACCTCCAGTCAGACCATATGAAGGCCTCTGATTGAGCACAAACTCCTTTGGCTCATGAGACAACTTATTTAATGATAGTAAAAGAAGAACGTTAGGTTCAATCGAGTGCTAGCACGATTTTCTTGAACCTAATTGAATCTCATTCAGATCAATTGAACTAGATCAGTTCCAATTGATGATCACCTAGATTCAAACCCTTGTTTGTGTGACCCAGTTAGGTTCAGTTCTGTATGGTAATGGGAAATATGTCATGATCTCTATCATCGACATCATCGAAACTCCTTTCGATGGATCAGAACTCTTCTGATTCAGGAACAGCTAGAATGATCGATCATCTAAATCATTCTAATTGCTCCCAAAATCCACCAGTGACACCTAGCAGTATATGGTGGCAACCCATCAGAGCTGAATGTAAACCTCTTGGTGCAGCTACCTGTGTGATTAAGTTCTTCTATCTTGAGCCCCGATCAGATTAGGGTTAAGGTATGAACTCGTCAAACCCTAATTCTCTGTCATATGATGTAATCATTCGATTCGAGTCCAATGTGAAAATCTAAATAGAAACTCTTTCTATTATTTCACTCTGCCATGGCCATGGGCTTCTGGACTTGATTCTCATGATCATCATAGGGCTGCTCCTCTACCACCGAGGTAGATAGATTCCATCTTGATGCAATCCAGTTCCTACAATGAACATGCTATAGCCAACATACACCTCAGGGTTCCGTATGGCTAGGAGATCGAGTAATGGTGTAGTCAAACTATAACACCCTCAAGGTGAACTATGCCGATGCACCTCAGGTCAAAGAACCAGACACACTACTGCAGCATCGAGTCAGTCATTGACGAGAAGGTAGACTTCCTAATGACTACTCGAGGTGGTCACGCTCAGTGCCCTCATTCTCTAACGAGTACCTGTACTCTCACTCCGATGTCTCCACACCGTAGACTCAAGACTCATCTACTAAAGAGAAGTGATTGTACACCAACCTTTCGAATCAATCACCATCCTCGTGATGATCCTATGGTCGGAAGCATTTTATGAGTTAATAATGATTATTCATGTCTTAAATTTTCAACTCTTGAAAATATGAATTATCATTACCATTAACTCAAAGGATGTATCACAGACACTTTTAAATACACATATGTGATAGAAAATAATCTATTTTATTATTTATAGTTAAAATTATAATTTTATTCTTAGAAGTGTATTACAAGTGTCAGCCAATCTGACTTCTAGGACACACATATCTAATAAATTTCTACTTGATTTAAAGCCAATTGGCTACAAATCTAAATCCCATCTTTTCAAGATGGGCTTCGATCTTCTGCTGGCCCAATGACTTTATAAGTGGGTCTGCCGCATTGTATACGAAGTCGACTCTCTTGACCTCGACATAATCTTTTTCGAGGTAATCGCGAATGAAATGGTATCGCCGCTCGATGTGCTTGAATTTTTGATGAGACCTCGACTCCTTAGTAAGGACTATGACGTCATTATTATCACAGTACAGAGGAATGGCATCCAATGGCATCACTCCGATCTCTGTGGTGAATATTTTATACCAGAATACCTCCTTCGTAGCTTCTGATGCAGCAATGTATTTTACTTCCATGGTAGAATCTACTATCATTGTCTGCTTGAAACTCTTTCAATTGACAACACCATCATTACACACAAACAGACTTTCGGATGTCGACTTTCGATCATCTATATCAAACATGAAATCTGAGTCTATATACCCCTAGACTTGGAGTTCTCCATTACCGAAAACCAACAATATATCCTTAGTTCTTCTCAAGTACTTAAGGATATATTTCACAGAAGTTCAGTATTCTTCACCTGGATTCGATTGATATCTACTCGTATGACTCACGGCATGGGCTATATCAGATCGTATACATAACATGGCATACATGAGGCTCACTATTACTGAAGTATAAGGGATCTTGCTCATACGTTCAATCTCCTCTGGTGTGTTGGGACACATTTTTTTGGAGAGATGAATGCCATGTCTGAAGGGTACCAACCCCCTCTTGAAGTTTTTCATGCTAAACCTCTTTAGCACTTCCTCTATGTACGTCTTCTATGAAAGATCTAGCATCCTATTCGATCTATCTCTATAGACCTTGATTCCTAGAATGAAAGATGCTTCTCCTAGGTCTTTCATGAAGAATTCTTTAGATAACCATATTTTAACTATGGTCAACATGGGAATATCATTTTCAATAAGAAGGTATCATCCACGTACGGTATGAGAAAGATAATAGCGCTCTTACTGACCCTTTTAAAAAAATACATGGTTCCTCCTTATTTTTGATGAAATTAAATAATTTAATCATATCATTAAAATGAGTATTTCAGCTCCGAGATACTTGCTTAAGTCCATATATAGACCTTTGTAGCTTGTATACTTTGTGATTAGTATCACTGAATGTAAAATCTAGCGACTGTTTCATATAGATATCTTCCTCAAGATATCCATTTAAGAATGTCATTTTTACATTCATTTGTCATATTTCATAATTGAAATAAGCTGCAACAGCAAGCAATGTACGGATGGATTTTAGCATAGCTATTGACGAAAAAGTATTCTGATAGTCAATGCCTTCATGCTGACTATATCCTTTTACCATTAATCTAACTTTGAATGTCTCCACATTTTCATCTGCACCAATCTTTCTCTTGTAGATCCATTTACATCTAATAGGTACTATACTTTCTGATGGATCTACCAAGGTTCAGACTTGATTTGAGTGCATCGAATCAATTTTTAACTTCATTACCTCTAACTATTTATCGGAGTCGATATCTAATATCGCCTCGTCATAGATTTTGGGATCATCACCATGAATTCCATTACCTACGAGGAATATTTTTTCTATTTTCTCTAAAATAGTACCTAAGTACCTCTCAGAGGGGCAGAAAATTCTTTTCGATCTACGAGATGAAGAATGTAGTGATTGTATTAGCTCAACCTAATTTGGTTTCATGGGGTCCTTAGCTCGTTACTCTTATGAGACTTTCTCCTCGAGCTTGATCTGCTTTTCAATGCCACCATCTTGAATAAGCTATTTTTCAAGAATAATGACATGCCAACTTACAATCACATTATGATCTTCTGGAATGTAGAAATAATATCCTAATGATTCTTTAGGATATCCTATAAATCGAGCTCTAAAGGACCTATAGTCTAACTTATCCGCTTGTTATCTTTTGACATGAGTCGGATAACCCTAAATTCTGAGATGACTCAAACTTGATTTCTTACCATGCCATATCTCATACGGTGTGGTAGGAATGATTTTAGAGGAAATCCTATTCAGTAAATATATAGTAGTTATCAGACCATATTCCAAAAAAAATCAGAAAAATTTGTGAAGCTCATCATGAATCGGACCATATCTAATAGGGTTCGGTTCCTCCATTCTAAAATCTTATTGAGTTGAGGTATTTCAGATGGAGTTCATTGAGAAACTATGTCATTTTGCCTGAGATAGTTCAGAAATTTTTGACTAAGATATTTACCTCTTCGATCTGATCGAAGAATCTTAATAAATTTTTCAGTTTGCTTTTCGACTTCATGTCTGAATTTTTTAAACTTTTCAAAGATTTCAGACCTGTGTCTCATAAGATACACATACCCATATCGAGATAAATCATCAATAAAGATTATGAAATAATTAAAGTTACCTCTAGTTGGCACATCAAATGGGCTGCACAGATCAGTATGTACTAGGGCTAGTAGATTCGTGGCCCTTCTCCCATGTTCTATAAAAGAAAGCTTAGTCATTTTGCCATGAAGATATGATTCATAAATTGGATATGACTCGGAAGTCAATGGACTCAATAGTTCGATTTTCTTCAATTTGTTAACCCTATCTTCTGCTATATGACTTAACCTTAGGTGCCATAGATATCTATCATTTGGACTATTCCTGGATCGTTTTGATCTTATGACATTCATATTTTGCTCAATTTTAAAGATAGATACATCAATATGTAACTGGTAGAGACCGTTAATGAAAAAACCACCTACAATTTTATTTCTTTCATAAAGAATATTATAATGATCTTTAAAAAAATTAATTACATAGCTTTTTTGTGCTAAACATAAAACAGAAATCAAATTTCTACTTGCAGCAGGCACATAATAACAATCTTTAAGTTCTAAATCTAAGCCAGATGGTAGTCGAAGAGGATAGGTTTTCACGACCACAGCAGTAATCCTTGCTTCATTTTTGATACGTAGGATCATCTCACCATCCCTCAGCCTCCTACTATTTTCAAGATCCTGCATGAAAGTGCACAAATGAGTACTAGAACTAGAGTCAAGCATTCAACTGGATGCAGAAGAAATCGTAAGGTTAAATTCAATAACGAGCATACGTCTAGAAGGACCTGTCTTCTTCTTATTCTTTAGGATGGCCAGATATGTAGGATAGTTCCACTTCTAGTGGCTGTCAATATTATAATGAAAATACTTTTTTTTGTCAACGATCTTCTTCTTCCGCTCTGTCTTATTTTAATTTCCATCTTCCACCATCTGTCTTTTTACAAAATTCTTTTTCTTTCCAAAAAATTTTTTCTTAAAAGAAGTCCACTCCATAACAAGTACTGAGCCTTTAGAATCTTTCATAGAAAGCTCAACAGTAACCAGCATATTCATAAGCTCGGTCAGAGCACTCTGAAGTTTATGCATATGGTAGTTTATGATGAACTATCCATATACATCAGCCAAGGATTGTAGAATTATATTATTTTGCAGATCCTGATCTAACTTCACTCCGAGCTTCTCAAGCTCTTTCAAGTCCTTGATCATCATCAGATAATGATCTTGGATTGACTGTCTATCACTCATTTTAGCCTTAAACAGTTATTTAGTAACCAGATATTTGGCTGTACGATTTTGTTCACCAAATAACTCTTGCAGGTGAGCCAACATTTGGCAGACAGTCTTGATATCTTCATGTTGGCACTGAAGTTCATTAGACATCGAACTCAATATGTAGTATATGATCTTGTTATCTTTATCCATCCATTTATCAAGAAATGCTCTCTATTCAACAGACTGACTGACTGATAAGATGGAGAGATCTTGATCCAATACATGAGTTAACTTCTCGAAATTCAAAATGATTTTGAAGTTTCAGAGTCAATCATTATAATTGGATTCGATCAATCTATGGATATCCAAGATACGGATTAGTGGATTGGATGCGGACATTTTTTTTTTTGTAGAGAGTCAAAGTTTTTAGTTAGATTTATAATTAAGACTTGACCAATTTATTTAGGAGTTTGATTTTTAAATAAATTAACTTTCATTATTTTTTTGGATCCCTACACTCTCTCTGTAGAGATGCAAAAATCTTCATGATTACTGATTTTTAGTGAATGGTACAATCCTATCAACTGACTCATCACCTTACCTAACAGTTATTGGTGATGGGTTAGCCAATGAGTAAACAACTCTTGTTTAATGATTCTCTAATCATGATGCACCCAAGCTTGATCTCTAATTCATGAATCTCATCATGTCTGAAATATTGATCCACTCCTTAGTTAAGTCAGACCCACCATTTGCATAGATTAAATTTTTAATTGGATCTCTTACCGTATCCAAAATATTGAGCCCAATCCATCCTCCAGTCCATAGCATCCAATGCCTAATAGACATGATTACATCTTTTTGATGCAATTGAACCACTGTGATTAGTCGAGAACAATCAACCCCAGAAAGGGCTCGCATATCTACAATATGGAAGATCTTAGACTTAATCTTTTCTTAGAAAGATTTAATTTAGGTCTCTTTAAACTTGACTTGACATAGCTATAACCATTACGACTAACCTAGTAGCATGGGTTAACTTGGATTATTAGCCACCTTAGATCAAGACTGAGTCGACAAATATGGCCAGATAAGTGAGATCGATGGAAGGGATATGTCATTAACTCGATAAGAATGCATCCGAGTCAAGTAGCTCCCAATTAAAAATTAATCGATCGTATCTGCCAAACTTACCTTAGACATTAAATTGTTGAGCCAGAGCCAATCGGGTTAGCCTATAATCCAGACTCTAACTACTGAGCCTAATTAGGTCTTAACTTGATCGATCACTCATGTGACTCGATCTTGACCCAAACTTAATCCTATTAGATTGGTCAATATAAGCACTCTTGGTCCCATCTAACTGACTCTTGATTCGATTTGATCAACCGCTAGACCTAATTGAGCTACTCAAGTCCGAACCCAATTTTATGAATATGTCTTAGATCTAAAAATTCTTAATTTTAGATCTAATATATTTCATAATCTTAATTCTTAATTAAGTTCATGATTCATAAATAAAATATGTAAATAAAATTCTAAGATTTTTGAATCTAGAATTTTATAGAAAATAAATTTTTGATTTCTAATTAAGGATAAACACACAGCATCCCTATACATCATAAGAACATCCCATCGAATGAAAAGAGAGAATCTTTAAATTCTACTTTGTTCTTATGATCGGACGGTCAAAAAAAATATCTTAATCAAAAATATGATAAATCTACAAAATTAGTTAGATCTACATATATATCACATATATAAAAATTGATCTAACTTAAAAATATGTTTTGCATACATCTCATTTATCATATAATGAATATTTTTTTATCTAAATTATCTTATAAATATCTAAAAAATAAGATTTAAATTAATAATATTAAATTAAAATTTATTTTAGATAATTTTGTAGAACTATTCTACAGCTAGTCTAAACATGCATCTATCATATCTCATATGAATAAATTAAATAAATTTATTTTTTATTTTTTAGATCTAATTATAATATTTATAATATTAAAAAATAGTAAATAAATAAATTTAAAATTATAATTAATTAAATTAAAATTATGATCATGTTAAACTATACATAAAATAATTCTATTCTTAGTCTAGTCATTCATCTCATACATCTTAGATCTAGATTATTTAATTTTTAATTTTTTAATTTCAGATCTAATCACATCTTATGTAACATTTGAAATCATCTAATTATTAAATCAAAATTAAAATAAAATTAAATCTAATAAATTTAGGAATCTGGTTCTGATACCAGTTGAAGAAAAAAATTCTATTTTTTCGATGCAAGTTCGTTCAGATCTGATTGAATCAAAAAGAATATTTCAAAAATTTTTTCTAAGATCCTAATCAGATCTGAGATTCTTCAAATCTGATCTTATTAATTTAATAAAAAAAATAAAATTAAATCTAATTTAATTATACCTTTGTTATGAATAATCCTATTACCCTGTGATGATTCCAATGTTTGTCTGAAGTTTTAGATATAGCCACGCAAGTATCTGGCCTTTATCGGTATCTACTCGGATAGGATCTGAAGATCTTCTCCTTCTCAATCTATTCTCCAAAAATTAAATCTGAATCTAATCTTGAAGGTCTTCAAAATGACTTTTGAAGATCAGTCATTGTCTCTTGCAGCAATGTTGCCTTCTTCCTTTCCTATCACCTTTCTCTTGTTTGGGATCGTACCTAACTTATGCCCAAAGCCTCTTGGGTGTGGAGAGGAGAGAGAGGATCAAAGGGCGGCATGAAGAAGGAGGGAGAGTGGCTATGTGGCATGGGCTAAGGTAGAAACTCTCTCAATCTAGGCACAGACAAGATTTTTATAGACCCTTCTGCATCATGCAGTGCCACATCATCTCGACCAATCACAACCCTTTGTGCAATCAGATCTAAATCTGATTGGTGGAATAACATCATCCGATCTAATTAGATTAGAATCCCTCAAAACTTTCCTTAGATGGTGTCAAGATTGATCAAACAGGACTTCTTGACGCCATCTAGGTTGATTCCCTGAAGCAACTGGAGTCCCATCTGTATGGGACTCCAATCCTTATCCACATGGGGTGCACGCCTCCCTAGGTGTGCGCCCTTTATCTATCTACCTTTTAGCAAGGGGACAAGAGTCAAAGTTCTCTCCTATGGGTGCATGACATATGGGCAGATGTCTAAATATCAAAGGTCAATATTTAATCAAAGTCCAAGGACAAGATTTAGCAGATGATGAAAAATGATAGGTGTTATCTCAAATTTATCTCATAAATTAAGACAATCCTTTTCTGACTTGGACAAACTTCAGTAAAACCAAGTAAAGATTTCTGAGTGAGTTCAAATATATTTGGCTCAGTCGAGACAAGCTTTAATGATTGTTAAAGGAGAACATTAGGCTCAATCATGTGTTAGCATGATTTTCTTGAACCTAATTGAATCTTATTCAAATCAATTGAACTGGATTAGTCTAATTGATGATATTCAGATCCAAACCCTTATTTGTGTGATCCAGTTAGGTTCAGTTCTGTATGATAATGGGATATGTCATGATCTCTATCATTGACATCATCGAAATACCTTTCGATGGATCAAAACTTTTTTAATTTAGGCAACTAGTATGATTGATAATCCAAATCATTCTAATTGCTCCCAAAATCCATCAGTGACACCTAGCAGCATATGGTGGCAACCCATCAGAACTGAAAGCAAATCTCTCGGTACAGTTATCTATGTGATTAAGTTCCTCTATCTTAAGCTTCGATCGAATTAGGGTTAAGGTGATTTCGTCAAACCCTAATATCCATCATATGAATTAATCATTCGATTCAAGTCTAATATGAAAATTCTAATAGAAACTCTTTCTATTATTTTACTTTGCTATGGCCATGGGCTTATGGACTTGATTCTCATAATCATCATAGGATTGCTCCTCTTCTACCGAGATAGATAGATCCTCTATTAGTGCAATCCAATTTCTACAATGAACATGCTATAGCCAACATACATCTCAGAATTTTGAATGGCTAGGAGATCGAGTTATGGTGTAGTCAAACTATAATACTCTCAAGGTGAACTGTCGATGCACCTCAGGTCAAAAAATCAGACGCACTACTACAGCTTTGAGCCAGTCATTGATGAGAAGGTAAACTTTCTGATGACTGCTCGAGGTAGTCACGCTCAGTACCCTCATTCTCTAATGAGTATCTATACTCGCTCAGTACCCTCGTTCTCTAATGAGTATCTATACTCTCACTCTGATGTCTCTACACCGTAGACTCAAGACTCATCTATCCTAAAGAAGCGATCGTACACCAATCTTCCGGATCAATCACCATCCTCATAATGATCCTACGGTCAGAAGCATTTTATAAGTTAATAATGAAAATTCATATCTTAAATTTTCAACTCTTGAAAATATAAACTATCATTATTATTAACTCAAGGAATGTATCACAGGTACTTTCAAATACATACTACAATAGAAAATAAATTATTTTATTATTTATAATCAAAATTATAATTTTACCTTTAGAAGTGTATTACAAGTATCAACCAATCTGACTTCTAGGACATACATATCTAACATATTGCACTCTAAGGATCATTTTTCACCAAATATTATTTTTTTTATCCAACAACAAGACATTTCAAATATTCTCTGACATCAATCTCTCATCTTGTTATATTTAGTTCCACATCGATAATGAGTCAAGAGATAGCATGACTTATATGAATTGAAACATACTCTTTCATATAAAATATCTTTTAAAGAATAAAACCACGTAACTCCAAATAACTAAGAGCCGCTAAAACCCAGGATACTCAAAACCAAAGCGGACAATGGCTTGTATCCTCCATCTCGATCAAGCAAAGTTGCGCAATAAAAACTAAAAAGATAGAGATATTAATTAAATTATTTATAAAATTAAAACTCGATTTGCTTGCTCCCGATAAAAGCTATGAGCAAAAAAAAAAATATTTTTAGATTGAGATTTTATAAGTACTTTTTGATGCAGCAACTTCTTTCGCCTCATGCACACCAACCACCTCTACCGCATCTGACCCTCCCCATGCAGGGACATCACATATAAAATCATTTATAAATTATTGAAGGTGAAGTACTTTTGAAGGCATTAGCTGTGCAGTGTTCTTAGCGTGAGGACCTACGGAGCTATTCAACTTTGGACTGGTGCCCATGGACTGTGAGGACTTATTTCCAGGGTATGCTTGGGATTTCAATAAAGTACACGTGGTCCAATGCTTTTCGTACCGTCAAAATCTTTTTTGTTTCAATGTTATGGTGGCCAAATCCTAGCCCTCATAGAATGACATGTATTACATTACTTTGATCTTACGTATTGTAGAGACTTGTTCTTTCTGATGCAATTTTTGATCATAATCATACTAATTCCTAGCTATATGTTTCATATTGGTAACTCTTTAGTCTCTTCCCTTTCTTTTCTTTTTTTTTTTTCCATGCATACCATTGTTATATTATTGTTACTATTTTTATATAATAGGCATGGTCAAAAAACATTATGGTTACTGATATTAGTGGATCGATGTGGCCAACATACCCAAGACTGTATCATAACTACTGCCTATATAACAACGTACGTATGGCAACAATAAAATAATGGATCTCATATATTTAATATTATCTTGTCAAAGTGATTTTATCTTAAAATAATAAATAACATACTTGAAAAATCAACAAAAAGAAGTGAATTAATCCATTAACTTTTATGACTGATAAGCTTTTATGACTGTTGGGGATAAACCTTACTCCTACCGAAGTTTAGTTCGATGTCCGACCTAATGCAACCAGTAGCCGCAGAAGAGCCTCAGCGGTCGTCCTTCAGCCAAACCCCCAGCGGCCGAGCTTCTTCTAATCCGTTTAGCCGGCCAAACTACTTAGCTGCCGAGCTCCTTCAGACTCCTCTGCCGTCGAGCTCCTTCGGACTCCCAGCATCAGGACCGAACCCCTCCAGCCGGCCGAACTGCTTAGCGGCCAAGCTCCTCGAACTCCTAGCGTCCGAGCTCCTTCGAATCCGTTCAGCCGGCCGAACTCCTCAGCGGCCGAGCCCCTTCGGACTTCCAGCGTCCGGACCGAACCCCTTCAGTCGGACGAACTCCTTAGCGGCTGAGCTCCTTGAACTCCAAGCGGTCGGGCTTTAATGGAATTCTCCAGCGTCCGAACTCCTCAGCGGTCGTCCCTCGGCCGAACTCCTCAAGCGGCCATCCCTTCAGTTGATCGAGCTCTTCCGAACTTTTTTACGGCCGAGCTGCTCCCGAGCTTTTCCTTCAGCCGAACTTTCTTACAAGTCCAAACTTCTCTAGACGAATTGTCGCCATCAGTCTGCAACAGACGACAAGATCGGACGATATGGCTGCCACCTACTGGCGACACCACTTTCTCCGAACTCCATGCGGCCCAATCATGGCTGTCACCTCCATGCGGCCTTCTCCCATGACCTGCCAGTATGGCTATCACTATCCGCCTGACGACGCCTTTCTCTTTGTACCGAACTTCATGCGGCCCCAATGGCTCTCTGTCAGACGGTATGATCGTTACCATCAACTAAGCTCCACCTATAAAGGAGCCTCCAGATATGCTAATCTCGAACCTCTCGAATCTCTAAGCTCTCCTCTTCTTCTCCAAGCTCCGGAACTCATTCCGAGCACTCCATTCCTGTTGGCCAGAGCTAACTTGATCGTCAGAGGGTCCTGGCGGAGCCACCCCCCACCGGCTCCGGACGGGACTTTGTTTTGTAGGTCCCGGCGGCGATCTCATCGGCCTCCACTGCAGCAGATTTCGACGATGACCAGATTCTGCGTCAACAGATTGGCGCTAGAAGGAGGGGCCGAACCTCCGAGGTCCCCTTGTTCTTAAAGAAGTGCTCGGCGATGATTTCTCTCTCCAGAGATCCCTCTTTTTCGAAGAGAAAATGCCTCCAGGAGAGCTTCGACTCGGCGATTGGTGGCCTCCGCGCTAGATCCATCTGTTCCCATCCCGTCGAGACGATGCTAGTCGTGCGACAACCTCCGACGGGGACTTTGCCAGCAAACCCGCCATGAGGACGCGAGGAACTGGCCTTAAGGAAGAGCATTCGGGCCCTAAGGAGAAATGGAGGGCAGAGGCCCTCCCGCAGAAGCATGAAGTTCTCCGTGGAAGGTTTCGCAAGGAGGCGGAATGAAGTTCGACCGCGTCCACGACCTCCCCAGCGCATATGAGGCCGAACTTCACCTTGAGCGCGAGCTTGCTGTGGGTGAGGCCGCTGAGCTTGCCACCGAACTCCCCATCAAGGGCCCCGACCAAGAGGGCATGAAGTTCACCCAGGAGGGCGGAAAGAAATTCGGCATGTACGAGGCCGTCGAGCTCGCCGCCAAACTCGCCATCGAGAAAGCCCTAACAGAGGGGCATGAAGTTCTCCGGAATGAAGTTCGGCGGAATTAAGGCCGAACTCTACCTCGAAGCTCATCATCGAGGAAGCCCCGACAAAGGGGCATGAAATTCTTCCACGGAAGCTTTTTTGCGGGAAAGCGGAACGAGGTTCGGCGCAAGCGGGCGGAACGAAGTTCTCCCGCAGAATGAAGTTCGGCGCAAGTGAGGCCGAACTCCCCCTCAAATCTCATCGTCGGAATGAAGTTCGGTGCAAGCAACTCCCGCTCGAGTATGTCACCAAGGAAGACCCCTACAAAGATTTCACAGGAGGTGAGATGAAGTTCGGCCACGCTCACGAACGCCCCAGGGCAAGCGAGGACTCCCTCCGAAAGCAGGCGGATCCGAACTCCTCGAGCTCGCCACCGAGGAAGCCCCGACAGAGGGGTGCAAAGAAGCCCTCCTCCCGGAAGGATTCTGCGACTACGCCCCCCTTAACGCTCCTCGAACTCCAGATTCTCACCGAAGTTAAGGAATCGAGCTGCCAGAAGGGTTGCGGTCTCCTCCTAAACAAGCGCGATCGAAGCAAGTACTGCCTCTACCATCGCAACCACGGCCACGACACTGAGGAATGCATTGCAGCTCCGAGACGAAATTAAGGAGCTCGTCGAGAAAGGGACGGCTAGGTAAATTCCTCCAGCACCAGCCTGAAGACAGGAAAAGATCGGTCGAGGGCGCTGCCATAGCCAGAGAAGGCAAGAAAGCTCGACGCTGCCATAGTCAGAGACGGCAAGGAGCTCGGCACTGCCATAGCCAGAGACCGTAAGGAGGTCGGCCGCCTCACGGCCTCATCAACATTGCCCCTGGGAGGAGCTTGGTGCATCAGCGATTCGTCGTCTTCCAACGACAAGAGCTTGCTCCAAATTAAGAAGGCCAGCATGAGGAGGTCGTCCACCCCAGGACTTATTGTCGAAGAAACGCGGAGGAACAACGCTACCACGATCTTGAAATACAGAATTTGGGATGCGCTGCTAGTAACTTCCTTTCAATAAAATTCTTTTCTTTCGATAATATTATTTCTAGATGCGAAAACTATGCGATGATAGAAAAAAGCAGTCAATAATTGCCGCGTTAGGAACAGGAGGAGAACCTCGTCCTAACGCGAGCAACAACCTTGACTAGAGATAAGATCTCTTTCGAGCGATCGTGGACAACCTCGGATAGAGATAAGATCTCTCTCGAGCGACCGAGTCAACCTCGGTTAGAAACAGGAGGAGAACCTCGTCCTAACGCGAGCAACAACCTCAGCTAGAGATAAGATCTCTTCTGAGCGACCGAGCCTCGTTAGAAATAGAAGAGAACCTCGTCCTAATGCGGCAACAACCTCGACTAGAGATAAGATCTCTCTCGACGACCGTGGATAACCTCGGCTAGAGTAAGATCTCATCGAGCACCGAGTCAACCTCGGTTAGGAACAGGAGGAGAACCTCGTCCTAACGCGAGCAACAACCTCGGCTAGAGATAAGATCTCTCCCGAGCGACTGAGTCAACCTCGGTTAGGAACAGAAGGAGAACCTCATCCTAACACGAGCAACAACCTCGGCTAGAGATAAGATCTCTTCCGAGCGACCGTTGCCAACCTCGGCTAGAGATAAGATCTCTCCCGAGTGACCGAGTCAACCTCGGTTAGGAACAGGAGGAGAACCTCGTCCTAACGTGAGCAACAACCTCGGCTAGAGATAAGATCTCTCCCGAGCGACCGACTCAACCTCGGTTAGGAACAGGAGGAGAATCTCATCCTAACGTGAGCGACAACCTCGGCTAGAGATAAGATCTCTCTCGAGCGACCGTTGCCAACCTCGGACTAGAGATAAGATCTCTTCCGAGCGACTGAGTCAACCTCGATTAGGAACAAGAGGAGAACCTCATCCTAATGTGAGCAACAACCTCGGCTAGAGATAAGATCTCTTCCGAGCGATCGAGTCGATCTCGGTTAGGAACAGAAGGAGAACCTTGTCCTAACGCGAGCAACAACCTCGGCTAGAGATAATATCTCTTCCGAGCGACCGACTCAACCTCGATTAGGAACAGGAGGAGAACCTGGTCCTAATGCGAGCGACAACCTCGGCTAGAGATAAGATCTCTCCCGAGCGACCAAGTCAACTTCGGTTAGAAGGAGGAGAACCTCGTCCTAACGTGAGTGTCAACCTCGGCTAGAGATAAGATCTCTCCCAAGCGACTGTGGACAACCTCGGCTAGAGATAAGATCTCTCCCGAGTGACCGAGTCAACCTCGGTTAGGAACAGGAGGAGAACCTCATCCTAACGCGAGCAACAACCTCGGCTAAGAGATAAGATCTCTCCGAGCGATCGAGTCAACCTCGGTTAGGAACAGAAGAAGAACCTCGTCCTAACACGAGCAACAACCTCGGCTAGAGATAAGATCTCTTCCGAGCAACCGTTGCCAACCTCGGCTAGAGATAAGATCTCTCCCGAGCGACCGAGTCAACCTCGGTTAGAAACAGGAGGAGAACCTCGTCCTAACATGAGCAACAACCTCGACTAGTGATAAGATCTCTTTCGAGCGACCGTTGACAACCTCGGCTAGAGATAAGATCTCTTCCGAGCGACCGAGTCAACCTTGATTAGAATCAGGAGGAGAACCTCGTCCTAACGCGAGCGACAACCTCGGCTAGAGATAAGATCTCTCCCGAGCGACTGTGGACAACCTCGGCCAGAGATAAGATCTCTTTCGAGCGATCGAGTCAACCGAAGGTCTCGTTCGCAAAGGACGAGACGAGGGGAGAGGCGCGGACGACGGTCCGTATGTGCCCCCATAGCCCGTTAGGAACAAGAGGAGGATCTTGTCCTAATGCGAGCAAAGTCGAAGGCCTCGTTCACCTTAGACGAGAGGGGAGAGACGGACGACGGTCCGAACATGCCCCCACAGTCCGTTAGGAACAGGAGAAGAACCTCGTCCTAACGCGAGTAAAGTCGAAGGCCTCATTCACAAAGGACGAGATGGGGGGCGAGACGCGGATGATGATCCGTATGTGCCCCCACAGCCCGTTAGAAATAGAAGGAGGACCTCATCCTAACACGAGCAAAGTCGAAGGCCTCGTTCACCTTAGACGAGATGGAGGGAGACGGATGACGGTCCGAATGTGCCCCCACAGCTCGTTAGGAACAGGAGGAGAACCTCATCCTAATGCGAGCAAAGTCAAAGACCTCGTTCACAAAGGATGAGATGGAGAGAGAGGCACGGACGACGGTCCATATGTGCCCCCACAGCGCGTTAGGAACAAGAGGAGGACCTCATCCTAACGCGAGCAAAGTCGAAGTTAGGAACAGGAGGAGAACCTCATCCTAACGCGAGCGCCCACATCAACCTCGGTCGAAGGAGATAAGATCTTCCCCCAGCGACCGGGCCAACCTTGGCTGGAGAGCTTCAACTTCGACCTCAGCTAGAGATAGGATCTCTCCCGAACGACCGTGTCAACCTCGGCTGGAGAGCTTCAACTTCGATCTCGACTAGAGATAGGATCTCTCCCGAGCGACCATGTCAACCTCGGCTAGAGAGCTTCAACTTCCATCTCGACTAGAGATAAGATCTCTCCCGAGCGACCGAGTCAACCTCGTCCTGAGATCAGATCTCTCCCGAGCGCCTGTATCGACCTCGACTGTAGGAGACAATGTCGCCCCGAGGAGCTCAACCTCCGACTTCGATCGCAGCGGACAAAGCCTCCCTCAACCTCAGTTGGAGATGGGATCTTTTCCGGACTTCAACTTCGATATCAACTTTAGCTAGAAATGAGATCTCTCCCGAGCTTTGACCTAGACCAGCACAGAGCTCAGAGGAAGACATCGACAGTCGCCTTTCCTGCACTCCCTTCCTTTGATTTTCAAATTCGGAAGTAGGGGGGCTAGTGTTGGAGATAAATCCCACTCCTACCAAAGTCTAGTTCGATGCCCGGCCTAATGCAACCAGTAGCCGCAGAAGAGCCTCAACGATCGTCCTTCAGCCGAACCCCCAGCGGTCGAGCTTCTTCTAACCCTTTTAGCCGGCTGAACTACTTAGCCGTCGAGCTCCTTTGGACTCCTCTGCTGTCGAGCTTCTTCGAACTCCCAGCGTCAGGATCGAACCCCTCCAGCCGGTCGAACTGCTTAGCGTCCGAGCTCCTCAAACTCCTACAGTCGATCAAATTATTTAGCGGTTGAGCTCCATGAACTCCAAGTGACCGGGCTTTAACGAAATCCCCAGCGCCCGAACTCCTCAGCGATCGTCCCTCAGCCGAACTCCTCAAGCGGTCGTCCCTTCAGCCGATCGAGCTCCTCCGAACTCCTCTACGGCCAAGCTCCTTCCGAGCTTTTCCTTCAACCGAACTCTCCTACAAGTCCGAACTCCTTTGGATGAACTGTCGCCATCAGTCTGCAATACGACCTGCCAGTATGGTTATCACCATCCACCTGACGACGCCTTTCTCTCCATACCGAACTTCATGCAGCCCACGACTTGCCAGTATGGCTGTCACCATCCACCTGACGATGCCTTCCTCTCCATATCGAACTCCATGCGGCCCACGATCTGCCAGTATGGCTGTCACCATCCACCTGACAATGCCTTCCTCTCCATACCGAACTCCATGCGGCCCCAACGGCTCTCTGTCAGGCGGTATGGCCATCACCATCAACTAAGCTCCGCCTATAAAGGACCCTCCAGATATACTAACTCTAATCTCTCTGATCTCTAAGCTCTTCTTTTCTTCTCCAAGCTTCGGAACTCATTTCGAGCACTCCATTTTTATTGGCCAGAGCTAACTTGATCGTCGAAGGATCCTATTGGAGCCATCCTCCATCGGCTCTGAACGAAATTTTATTTTGTAGGTCTCCAGCAGCGACCTCATCGGCCTCCACTCCAGCGAACTCCGATGATGATCAATTTCTACGTCAATAATGATCATTAAAGGTATGGTCACCATCTCTTATCAAAAATGGAAAGGTAGCGTAACCATCTTTGCAGCTAGGCTTTTAATTCTTATTTTTATTATAAGATCGTACTAAACTTTGCGAGCGTCATGTGCTTCCCGTTACCTTGTTCACATAGTCTGTACGGAGAGAGAATAGTTTACATAGGCTTAAATTGTTGCGGTGTAACTTGATTGCAATTTGAGGGGCCTCCATCGTAGAATGGTGCCATTTGAGATGGGGCACGTTGTCAAAGAGCGGTCCTTTAGTGGCGTGGTCCTTGTTGGGAGTAAGAGTATGTTGGTCAACACGGTACGGTAGGCTCGCTGCATGGTAGCAACAAACAAGAGTTTTTAAATGATTCCTGATTCATGATAAACTGTTTTTAAAACTTGTCAGGGATAATTATGTAATATTTTAAACTACTTATGACACTGTTGATACTTTCGGCGCTATATGTAACGAGCCATTCCTAGCTGCATGGGCCATTCTCACGCATCCATTATTTTATGATATTTATTTTTTTTTTATTTTTTATTATAAAATATATTTGATTCATCATTATTATTAAAATTAAAATTAAAATTAAAAAAAATTAGAATGATATTCAGGATGATTATATTTTATGAAGTGCTAGTTCATAATCATAATTAAAATATAATTTGAATACTAAAAAATAATATTGAGTGGATTTTAAAAGATTAGGACATTTCTATTTTTTCATAGAATTGGAATGAAAATAAATTTTTTTCTATATAAATAGCTAGAATAAAATTATTTTTATTTTTATTTTTATTTCAAAATCTAATTTTTTTCAACCAAATATATCCTCTATTCCTTCCTCTCTTCAATCCCTCGTGAGCCCATTGACTTCATCATGTTGCATGTTGCATGACTTCAAATTCCTCATCCACATTTTACATCTTTTTCCATTGCAAACATTACGAGTCATATCTATATAAAACTCGATTTTAAAAATTACTTGTTGTGTTATAATCTGTTTAGGCCGCCTTTCACCTGCAATGATCTAACGGGATGTACATATGGTTCAAACCCTCCTCCAGAAACATTAATAATGCAAACCCTAGCTAGGGATGGCTCATTGTATATAATCTTGAAAAATACCAGGAGTACTTGTAAATAGTGTACATTCTATAATACATGATTATTTCTTAACCATAGTTAGCCCACTTGTTAAGACTAATATAATATGTATTGTTTTATCTTTGGCTGCCTCTTGGCCAACTAAATAACAGGATGTAAAGGACACTTTCTTGCGTGGCACTCTCCTAGAATACACACACACACACACACACACACATACGTTACAGCATATTTCTCACACTCTACTCATATCTGCCAATTAAATAGAGTTAGTCTTTATACAATATTTTAAGCTACCTATGAGATTTCAAAATTATATGTAGGTAATGGATCACCCCTAACTAGGGTTTGCGTCAGCCATTCCAATGAAGCCTCCATTAAATTTTACAACTGATTTTTGTATGACAGTAAAAAAAAGATTCTGACCTATTCATTGAATTTGTATTGGCCAATAGCTTGGAATATAATACTCTAATATCATTTAAGAAATTGGAGCCAATATAAAGATTATTACTTTTCTTCAAATGGACCTGAATTAAATATTTGGATTCGTTTAGTTGAGCTTATATGGATAGGAAGTTAAATGAGTCATGCCGATTGAAGTAGTATTACATGACTGGTGGAGTTTTTGCATTAATGGATCCACATCAATTTAAAGCAATCAATAGTGAAGACTGAAGGCCACGTTTGCTTGGTGCTAATGGAATGGTCAACATCCCAGGGATTCTTGGTTGAGAACTTTAATATTATTTGTTAGAATATCATTATGCTTTCAAATCTATTAGAGATAAATTTCGCTCCTTCCGAAGTTCAGTTCGATGCTCAGCCTAATGCAACCAGTAGTCACGAAAGAGCTTCAACGGACGGATTTTAGCCAAACTCCTTCAGCCGATCGAATTCTTCGACGGTCAAGCTCCTTCGGACTCCCAGCAGTCGGACCTTAGTCAAACTCCTTCATCCGACCGAACTTCTCAGTGGCCGAGCTTCAGTCGGACTTCCACGAAAGCCGAACTTCCTCCGCACTCTTTTAGCCAGACGCCTACGAAAGCCAAACTCCCTCCAAGCTTCTCCTTCGGTCGGACTTCTTCAAGAGTCGAACTCCTTCCAGACATCTCCTTCGGTCGGCTGGACTCCTTAGCGGTCGAGCTCCTTCCGAACTCTCCAATGACCGAGCCTTAGCTATACTCCTCCAGTCAGATGCCTACGAGAGCCGAACTCCCTCCGCACTCCTCCGGCCAAACTCCTTCCGAGCTTTTCCTCGGCCGAACTCCTCCAGCAGTCCAAACTTCTCTAAAATTGATATATACCGAAGTCCACCGATTAATGCCTGCTTTTTCAGAGCCACGGTAATTAAATCTGGACGAACGGTCACCATCAGTCTACCATAAGCGATGCTACAGATGGTGCCCCCCTCCGTGATTGACTTCGTCGGACCTCGAGCAGTCCACCACTATCGGATGGTATGGCTATCACTATCGGTCTGATGATATCATCCTCTCCATACCAAACTCTGTACAACCTCGAGCGGCCCGCCTTCAGACAGTATGGCCGTCACCATCAATCAAGCTTCGCCTATAAAAAGGATCCTCTAGATACGCTAACTTTAAGCTCTAAGCTCTCCTCTCCTTCTCTAAACTCTATCGAACTCATTTTAGAGCACTGCATATCTGTTGGCCAGAAGAGCTGACTTGATCGTCGGAGGATCCTGCCGGAGCCACCTCCACTGACTTCGGACGGAACTTTATTTTTGCAGATCCTTGACGGCAACCTCGTCCTCCTCCACTTCAGTTGGATCCAACGATAATCAAATTCTGCACTAATAAATTTGGCACTAGAGGAAGGACTGCCTCTATTCTTGAGGTGTTCTTGAGGCCCTCTTATTCTTAAAGGAGTGCTCAACAACGATCTCTCTCCAGAGATCTTCCTTCTTTCTCTCTAGAGTTCTTTTCTAAGAAAAAATGCCTCCTAGGAGAGCTTCGACTCAACGATCGACGGCCTCCATGCCAGGTCCATCTACTTTCGTTTCAGTTCCGACAATCTAGGCTCTATCTGAAGTCACGATAGATGCGGAGCAGTTCAACCTACTGGTCCAGCAGGTTCATGGCCTCATTGAGATGATGCAGGCCATACGACAGCTTTCGATGGTGACTTTGCCAGCAAATCTGCCATCAAGATATCAGAAATCGGCCTTAAGGAAGAGCATTTGGCCTAGCATACCAATCGTCCTTAGAAAGAAGAAACAAAGAGTAGAGGCTCTCCCGCAGAAGGTTTCATAGGAGGCGGAATGAAGTTCGACTTAAGTGAGGCCGCCGAACTCCCCCTCGAGCTCATCATTGAGGAAGCTCCGACAAAGGGGCATGAAGTTCTTCCATAGGTTTCACAGAAGGATGGAATAAAGTTCGACCGCGCTCACGACCTTCCCAGTGCAAGCCCACAGAAAGTTTCACAGGAGGCAGAATGAAGTTTGACGTAAGCGAGGCCGTCGAACTCTCCCTCGAGCTCGTCATCGAGGAAGCTCCAATAAAGGAGCATGAGGTTCTCCCATAGAAGGTTTCACAGAAGGATGGAATGAAGTTTGGCCATGCTTACGACCTAAGGGGCATGAAGTTCTTCCGCAGATTTTACATGAGGGTGGAATGAAGTTCGGCCGCACTCATGACCTCTCCAGCACAAGCGAGGCCACCGAACTTTTCCTCAAACTCATCATCGAGGAAGCCCCGACAAAAGGGCATGAAGTTCTTCCACAGGTTTCATAGGAGGATGGAATGAAGTTCAACCATGCTCACGACCTAAGGGGCATGAAGTTCTCTCGCAGGTTTCACAGGAGGCCACGCTCATGACTTAAAGGACACGAACTCCCCCTCGAGCTTGTCATCAAGGAAGCTCCACAAAGGTTTCATAGGAGGGCAGAATGAAGTTCGGCCGCGCTCACGACCTCTCCAGCGCAAGCAAGGCCCGAACTCCTTAAGCTCGTCATCAAGAAAGTCCCGATGGAAGGGCGTGAAGAAGTTCTTCCCCCAGAAGCTAGAACCATTATTGAGGAAGGAACGACAAGGAGATCAGCTGCCTCTCGACATCATAGACACTATCTCCAGGGTTTGGTACTTCAGCGGAATGTCATCTTTCAGTGTCAAAGTCAAGAGAAGCTTGCTCCAAATTGAGAAGGCCAGCTTGAGATAGAGGAGGTCGTCCGGCTTGGGACTTACTGCCCAAGGAAACTCGGAGGAACAACGCCCCCATGACCCTGAAACGGAGATGCGCTGCCCATAACTTCTCTTCGGTAAAATTCTTCTATTTCAATAATATTATTTTTGAGTGCAAAAACTATGTAATGATAGGAAACAAGCAATCAATAGTTGTCGTGTTAGAAACAGGAGGAGAACCTCGTCTTAACATGAGCAGATCAAAGACCTTCAACCTCAGCCAAAGATGAGATCTCTTCCAAGCGATCAAGCCAACCTCAGTCAGAGATAAGATCTCTTTCGAACGATCGGACCAACCTCAGGAGCCAACCTCGACTAGAGATAAGATCTCTCTCGAGCGATCGAGACAACCTCGGCTAGATATAAGATCTCTCCTGAGTGTTCGAACCAATCTCGACCAGAGATAAGATCTCTTCTGAGCGACTGGGACAATCTCAATTAGAGATAAGATCTCTCCCGAGCGATCGAGACAATCTTGATCAGAGATAAGATCTCTTTCAAGTGATCGGGTCAATCAACCTTGATTGGAGATAAGATCTCTTCCGAGCGTCCGAGCCAATCTCGGCCAGAGATAAGATCTCTTCCAAATGATCGGAACAACCTCGGCTAGAGATAAAATCTCTTCCGAGTGATCGAGCCAACCTCGGCCAGAGATAAGATCTCTTTCGAGTGATCGGGCCAACCTCGACTAGAGATAAGATCTCTTTCGAGCGTCCGGGCCAACCTCGACTGCAGGAGATAAGATCTCCTCCGAGCACCCGCATCAACTTTGATTGCAGGAGATAAGATCTCTCCCAGGGCAACCTCAGCTGTAGGAGATAAGATCTTTCTCGAGCGTCCAGGCCAACCTCGGCTGCAGGAGATAGGATCTCCTCCGAGCGTCCAGGCCAACCTCGGCTGTAGGAGATAAGATCTCCCCTGAGCGTCCGGGCTAACCTCGGCTACAGAAGATAAGATCTTCTCTGAGGCAACCTCGACTGTAGGAGATAAAATCTCTCTCGAGCATCCGGGCCAACCTCGACTATAGGAGATAAGATCTCTCCCGAGGTAATATCGGCTGTAGGAGATAAGATCTTTCCCGAGCGTCCGCATCAACCTCGGCTGCAGAAGATAAGATCTCTTCCGAAGCAACCTTGGCTGCAGGAGATAAGATCTCCCCCGAGCA
Source organism: Cocos nucifera (assembly GCA_006176705.1). Classification (NCBI taxonomy): domain Eukaryota; kingdom Viridiplantae; phylum Streptophyta; class Magnoliopsida; order Arecales; family Arecaceae; genus Cocos; species Cocos nucifera. Next base: position 2,926,135 of record QRFJ01000012.1, read on the forward strand.
TCCGGCCAACCTCGATTGTAGGAGATAAAATCTCTCCCAAGCGTCCGAGCCAACCTCGACTGTAGGAAATAAGATCTCCCCCGAGGCAACCTCGGCTGCAGAAAATAAGATCTCCTTCGAGGCAACCTCGACTGCTGCAGGAGATAAGATCTTCTTTCCTGAGGATCCGGGCCGACCTCGACTGTAGGAGATAAGATCTTCTTCGAGCGTCCGCATCAACCTCGACAGCAGGAGATAAGATCTCTTCCGAGTCGACCTCGACTGTAGGAGATAAGATCCCCCGAGGCAACCTTGGCTGCAGGAGATAAGATCTCCCCCGAGGGTCCCACAGCGATCTCGACTGTAGGAGATAAGATCTCCTCCGAGGTAATCTCGGCTGCTGGAGATAAGATCTTCCTTGAGGCAACCTCAGCTGTAGAAGATAAGATTTTTCTTGAGGGTCCAGGCCGACCTCGACTGTACAAGATAAGATCTCCTCCGAGCGCCCACATCAACCTTGACGGTAGGAGATAAGATCTCCCTCGAATCAACCTCGACTGTAGGAGATAAGATCTCCTCCGAGGCAATCTCGACTGCAGGAGATAAGATCTTCTCGGAGGATCTGCAGCGATCTCGGCTGCAGGAGATAAGATCTCTCCGAGGGTCCGGGCTAACCTCGACTGCAGGAGATAAGATCTCCTTTGAGCGTCGGTATCAACCTTGACCGTAGGAGATAAGATTTTCTTCGAGGATCCGGACCAACCTTGGCTGCAGGAGATAAGATCCCCTAGAGGCAACCTCGACTGTTGGAGACAATATCACCCCTGAGGAGCTCAATCTCCGACCTCGATCGCAAGAGATGAGATCTACTTCAACCTCGGCTGAAGATGGGATCTCTCTCGGGCTTCAACTTCAATATCAACTTTAGCTGGAGATGAGATCTCCTCTGAGCTTCAGTTTGAACTAGCACAGAGCTCAGAAGAGGACTTCGACATTCACCTTTTCTGCGCTCCCTTCCTTCAGTTTCAAACTCAAAAGTGGGGGAGACTATTGTTGGGGATAAACTCCGCTCCTGTCAAAGTCCAATTCGATGCTCAGCCTAATGTAACCGGTAGCTACGGAAGAGCTTCAATGGATGGATCTTAGCCAAACTCCTTTAGTCGGCCGAACTCCTCAGTGGTCAAGCTTCTTCGAACTCCCAGCAGTCGGGCCTTAGCCAAACTTCTTCATCTGACCGAACTCCTCAGCAGCCAAGCTTCAGTCGGACTTCCACGAGAGCCGAACTTCCTCCGCACTCTTTCAGCCAGATGCCTGCGGGAGCCGAACTCCCTCCAAGCTTTTTCTTCGGTCGGACTTCTTCAGGAGCTAGACTCCTCCTAGACATCTCCTTCGGCCAGTCGGACTCCTTAGCGGTCGAGCTCCTTTTGAACTCTCCAACGATCGAGCCTTAGTCGTACTCCTCTAGCCAGACACCTACGAGAGCCGAACTTCCTCCGCACTCCTCCGACCGAACTCCTTCTGACTCTGCCAGACCTCGAGCAGCCCATCACTATCGGACGGTATGGCTATCACTATCGATCTGACGATACCATCCTCTCAACACCAAACTCCGTGCAGCCTCGAGCGGTCCACCATCAGACGATATGGCCGTCACCATCAATCAAGCTCCGTCTATAAAAAGGATCCTCCAGATATGCTAACTCTAAGCTCTAAGCTCTCTTTTCCTTCTCTAAACTCTGTCGAACTCATTCCAAAGTACTCCATATCTATTGGCCGGAAGAGCTAACTTGATCGTTGGAGGATCCTATCGGAGCCATCTTCATCAGCTTCGAACGAAACTTTATTTTTACAGATCCCGATGGCAACCTCGTCCTCCTCCACTCCAGTTAGATCCGACGATAATCAAATTCTGCACCAACAAAACTTATACAAAAACATACTTGAATGAAAGGTAGTTACGTTTATCCTAACTCATGTGAATAATGGACGAATTGATGAATTAAGGGCTTTCAATTAATATTTTAAGTCTCTTCAAAGAGCATGGGTTATGTTCGGAGCCTCTCATGATGGAAACATAGGCATGAAAGGAAACCAAGGGTTAGGAATAATGGATTCAGTGCATTTATCCAAATTTTTCTAGCTTTACCTGTGAAGGAAAGCCATTTCATATTAAATGGAGCAAGCAATAACTCCCTCCCTCTCTCTCCCCAGCCACCCACCCCGCCTCGCCGCTCCCCCTTGGAAAAAGTTTTCTCCAAAAGATTCAATTGTTTGTTTTGGTTGTTATTTGTTATTGGAGGATATGGCTGTGTGGCGCTCCGAGTGGCACGGCGAATCAAGTGTACCGTATAGTCACCGATGAGAGAGCACTTCCGCTCCTGGAGCGATCGGCATACAAGCCGCGTATGAAGCTCGATACGGGCGGGACCACCATTGGCTCCACATTATCCTCTATACTCGCTTCAAGGTCTTCCGAACATTCCTCACCGCTAAGGAATGCCATCATCACTGGTACATATAATGTCTCATCAGTGAGATTCGGTTAAGGTACGTGGCTCCTGAGGGATACCAAAGGGAAGCGCTTGCTGAATGGCAGCGAGCGGCAGCATATTCTATCTTCACTCGCCGACGCTGGCTAATGAGCTCACAGACCACCGTGGAAAAAGAGGACTAGAGATCAAGATATTTTGGGTTGGATCAGATCCAATGGCTAAGGATCAGATCCATTGGCTCAGCCATGGATCAGTCCAACTGCGGAGCAATGCAAGCAAATGCAAGAAAAAAAAGAAATGAAGCAATGCAGGCATAGTTGCACGTGATGCTCTGTAATTCTGCTGGATATGATTTGATCAAAATCTTTTGCATAAAAATATATGAAGCTATTTGAGCAGTTATGCAATGTGTATCCTTAAAATCTCTTGCTAATAATTGCCGTTCCTCAAAAAATTGATTTGTTTATATAATTATTTTCTTAAATATTTAAATTTATATAAATATCATCCTAAAATTTATAATTTTTTTCTAAAGCATATCCTTATTGTTTTTATGTGGATATCCTAAATATAACAGTTTTACTAAAATCATAAAAAAATATTAGAATTAATAATAATTTTTAAAAAAAAGATTCTCAGCGGGCTAACGGAAATGGCTGGAGCTTATCTGACGCATGCATCGCCCCCTCATCCGCTCACAATTGCACTCTTCCACTCGTGATCGCTGTTTTTGCAATCCTCTGCTTCATCAGAAAAATTTCCTAATCTCATCAATCACCCCGTCTCGCAGGTCCAGATTCTCCTCTCTCTTAAGCTGGGCTGCCTTTGCTCCACCGTCCTCTCCAACAACCTTCTTCGTGCCCGTGCTTCACGACTGATGATCGTCGATGCTCACACGCCGTTTGACGAAACGCCCCAAAAGATTGTTGTCGCTTGGTCTATTATTTCTGGCTACACTCAAATAGGCAATCTCAAAGATACCGTCTTTCTGCTCATAGAAATGCTAGGCAGCAGAATTCCAGGGTAAGAGGATGAAGATGGTCTCCTCCAAAACAAATTCATGAACATGGACGAAGACAGTTTCCTCCCGAACAAGTTCACTTCTGTCAGCGTTGTCACAGGTTGAGCTTGTGCTAACGATTTAAGAACAGGGTTCCAAATCCACTTTGACATAATTAAATTTAGAGTCGAGTCTGATACATTTGTGGCAGGTGCACAGATTGGCATGCATTCCAAGAGCGGAAAGGTTACAGAATCATGGAACGTTTTCGATCAGACTCCAGATAAGGATGTGGTGTCTTGGACCAGTATGATCACTTGCTTAGCCAATAGCGGGCAACATCGGTTATGGGATTTTGCATTCGAGCTTTTCAAGGACATGATTTGCTAGGGGGTTCAGCCGGTTGGCATTACATTTGTTAGCCTAGTAATGGCTTCCAATGAACCTATGAAGCTAAGCCAAGCAATGCAGGCACATTGATGCGTGGTGAAGCTTGGGATTGAAGTGGATGATCTGATTGCAGTGCATGGGAGGTCTGGGAAATGGATAAAGTCGTCAAGACTCTCCGACAGAATGAACAATGATGTGGTTTCATGAACTTCACTGCTACAGGTTTACATGCAGAAAAGATTTAATGTAGAGGCAATTGATATATTCCCTAAGATGATAGAGGATGAGTTGTGTTTGTGTTTGCAAGTGTAATTGGCGTTTGTACGATGTTGGAGGAATTAGGAATGGGAAAAGACATCCATTGTCATGCTCTGAGGAGAGGTTTTATGTCAGACGTATCAACCGATGAGGGAAAAGAATATGATCTCTTGGACAGCTACATTGACGTGCTCTAGTCAGAATGGTCATGTGGAAGAAGCCCTCCTGTTGTTTAGGAAACTGCTTCAGGCCTATGGTCACCCATCTTTAGCATCATGCAAGGTCCATGGAAATGTAGAGCTTGCAAAGTTTGCAGTAAAAAAAGATATCACAGATGATATCAGAAAACACTTCCCCTTGCATCATATTATCTGGTATTCATGTTGAATGGGGCCCGAGCAAAACCATTATGACATCGGACAGGAACAAAAGTTTGTGTTCTTCATTTTCTAACAAAAGATTGTGGAAACATCACAAGAGGAAGATGAGGCTCAGAAATCAAAAATTAATTTCATAATTTTAATTATTTTTTATTTCAATAAATATGATTTTGACTAACAACCATCATATAAAAATCCTGTTTATGGTGATATTGCTGTAAATATCATAGGACACTCATATAAATTTGAATATTTAGAAAATTTTTCACATAAAAAATTTCAGAAAAAAACACAGACTCACTGATACCATATTAGCATGATCATATCCCAAACAAATTATCTCCAAATAACAACCAAACATCATAATCATAACAAAAAATCTTAATAATATATTCAAACCCAGATTAAACGGAATAAAACGGACCGGAGAAAAAGGATCAAAGCGGCCGCTCTATTCCGCATGTCTATTTATTCTCCCCGTCTCCACCGACTTCCCAACGCCACCAATACCACTCACCGACACGTTCCATCCCTCCTTCACTCTCCAATGGCCACTCCTCACCCCTTCCTCTTTCTCTTCCTCTTCCTCGTTCCATTCTCCCTCGTGGCGAACGCAGACAACTCCACGTCCGCCAAAACCGCCGCACCGAATCCGTTCACCGCCAAAGCCGCGCTTATCCGGTACTGGAACCGCAAGGTCCCCAACGGCCGCCCCCACCCGGCCTTCCTCGTTTCCAAACTCTCCCCCCTCTCCGCCCTTGACACCGCCTCCTTCTCCTCCCTCGCCGCCTCCGGCGGCGGAGCCGCCCTCTCCTCCCGCCTTCCTGCCCTCTGCACCGCCGCCCGCCTCCTCTGTGCCCCTTCCCTCTCCTCAACCGCCGCTTTCCACCCCTCCGGTTCCGCCTTCGCTGGCTACTCCAACTCCAACTTCTCCAACTACGGCACCGACCGCGGCGGTGGCGCCGACTCCTTCAAGAACTATTCGGTCTCCGAGAACACCCCCATCGACACCTTCCGCCGCTACAGCCGCGACTCCGTCGACCACGACGACTCCTTCGCCCTCTACCAACCCGACGGAAACGTCGTCACCGCCAATTTCACCAGCTACGCCACCGTCACCACCGGTGGCGCCGGCGACTTCTCTTCCTACGCCCACGCAGGCAATATCCCTGATTTAAAGTTCACCAACTACGAGGCCGACGCCAACGGCCGCGTCCAGGAGTTCTCTAGATACTCCGACGACACCAACTCCGGCGGCCAGTCCTTCGCGGGCTACGGCAAGCATGGCAACGGCATCCCCCTTTCCTTCACCAGCTACGGCAACAATTCCAATGTCATAAACTCCGGTTTCAACAACTACGGCGAGGACGGCAACGGCGCTAATGATACCTTCACCAACTACGGTCACAATGGCAACGTGCCGGAGAACAATTTCCAGTCATACGGCGCCGGCGGCAACGCTGCATCGGAGAAATTCTCCAACTACCGCGACCAAGCCAATGTCGGTGACGACAGCTTCGCCTCCTACGCCAAAAAGGGCAACGCCGGCGCCGCCGATTTTAATAACTACGGCAACTCCTTCAACCAAGGCAGCGACTCCTTCAACGGCTACGGCGAGGGGTCCATCAACCACACGATCACGTTCGCGTCCTATTCCGGCGATAACACCACCTTCAAGGGCTACGCCAAGACCGGGAGCATCGGCTTCAAGAGCTACCGCAACTCCTCCACGCTCCCATCCTCAGCCGCTGCGGCGTCGACGGCTCGGCGGAGGCCGACGAGTCGGTGGGTGGTGGAGCCGGGGAAGTTCTTCCGTGAAAGCGAACTCAAAAAGGGGTCGGTGATACCGATGCCGGACATCAGGGACAGGATGCCGGCGAGGTCGTTCCTCCCTCGGTCGATCGCCGGGCGGATCCCATTCTCCGCCACCGAGGTCCAGCGGGTGTTCAGTATCCCGGCGGACACGGCGCTGGGGAAGGCGGTGGCGGACACGGTGGCGGAGTGCGAGCGGCCGCCGAGCCGCGGCGAGACGAAGCGGTGCGCGACGTCGGCGGAGGACGTGATCGACTTCGCGGTGAGCGTACTCGGGAGCAACGTCGTGGTGCGGAGCACCGAGAGCACCAGCGGGTCTAAAGGGAACATTCTCATTGGAGAGGTAAGGGGGGTGAACGGCGGCAACATTACGAAATCGGTGTCGTGCCACCAGAGCCTGTTCCCGTATCTGGTGTACTACTGCCACTCGGTGCCCAAGGTGAGGGTATACGAGGCGGAGATCCTGGCCGTCAAAACCAAGGAGAAGATCAATCACGGTGTTGCCATCTGTCACCTCGACACGTCGGATTGGAGTCCTGCACATGGGGCGTTTGTGGCACTGGGCCCTGGGCCAGGGAAGATCGAGGTATGCCATTGGATCTTCCAGGGCGACATGACATGGACGGCGGCTGATTGATCCCACGCTGTCTGGGTGGGTCCCTGATATGGAAGTGAAAGAAGGCAGGTGAGGAATAAGTGGGACTTTCGATTCTTTTGGATTTTGAGTCGAGTGAAGCGAGTTGGAAAGGTTTGTGGCTGTTGGTTTTAAATGTAAATCCCGCCCAAAATAGCTGCTTTTTAACCGTTGGTTTATGACTTTCTTTGTTATCCTTGACGGGCTCTAATCCCGTCCCAGACAGGAGTCTTCTAAGACCTTAATCTATCTATGATACGTGTGGTGTTTGGATTCAGTCTGTTGTCAAGTAATATTTCAATGCTTAGGAGAAGCATAAACAACATTTAGTTACGTCCTACTAAATATGTGTCCGGGTCTTGAAGGACGTGGTTTGTTCAGTGAGGCAACACTGTTCCTAGAACTATTCCAGGCATTGCTAATCATATCTTGCGCGGGTGTCATACAAAGGTTATCAGCATTTGTTACTTGCATGTATAATTAAGCTGAGAGGTTCTTCTTTTGGTAGATAGTAACAGTTATTTTTATCTCCACAAACTTCATGTTTCAGTATGTTAGGTAGAACTCTATGCTTAAGATGGTAAACTCAAACGTTTTTATGTTTCTGCAGATATTCTGTTAATATGAAGAATAACATCAAAAGGGCATCTTATTGTAACAAATTTTAAGCTCATGATTCATTCCTCCGACATAGTTTTTTATAAGAACTTGATCGACGGCTACGCATTAGCAGCCGGTTGCAAAAGATCCATGATTGCGATTCAGCGCAATTGAGTTGGAAGGAGACAGCTGGGATGGGGATTGCTTCCAGGGAAACCCTCCCTGCATGCAAATTTCAATTATAATTTGGAGTTTCTTTTCTTTTCTCCCCCGGTCATTGTCTTCCTAGCCATCCAATTGAAGAGCTTAAATTTTGACCTATTGTTTGGGGACACGTTTATCAACATTGGATTCCTAGTCAAAAATTTTACGTTGGAAATGCTATGACAACATGCAAATTCAAAGATTGCCATCATACATATATAGTTCTCCACTCCTCCAACGAAGCTTCACCTCATATAATTAATGGCCCGCCATGCAGGGCTGTGGCTTTACATTATTACGTGGTTTCATGGATCCATCAATTTGTTTGATGCCACTGTACCATTTTCTCGTGGATCACTCACATGTGATCAGTGTGTAACGGTCGTCCTCTGAGAGCTGGCGCAATGGTTGGTAGAATGTCATTGTTTTGGGAAAGGATTTCAAGATGAAGGTGAGCCCCTCCAAAAGATCATTAGCTGATTCTATTGGCAAAGTATGATGAGTTATGGTTAAAAAAGGGTCATGATGGTTTGAGTGATGAGAGAACATCTTGAGGACAGTGACACGCCTTTGTCCTGAAAAGATGGGGCTGGTGGAGGAATAGCGATAATTTAGCTGGGGTCTAAGTCTAGCAATCGAAACAACTTATCGTGCACCATTGCATTGCATGTGCCACCTCCAAACCATGCTTGGCCCAATTTTGACCTAGTTGGTACCTGATGCCAACAACTGTGTTGGAGTGGGGTCCGAAGCTGATGCACAAGCTCCGCAAAAGGTTGGCAGGAGTACAGTGTATATATTCAAGCAAATAAGACCCACTCATGGCTTAAATACAACTTAAGAAGTGACCTGACCTGATACTGATAGCCGCCCTAATGACATCTATAAATAATGTTGGTCGTGTGTTTAGGGGCGGACGGAGAAATTATATACCATACCACATACACTACATGACGGTGCACAGCACCGATCATAATCACTTATTTCTATAGATCCTATTCATTAAGTGTTCACCTCAATATAGCACCGTGGTACACTATATGATGATGCACAAGATGTAGGATATAATTTCTCAAAATTAATAAAAATTATAAATTTAAATATATATATATATATATATTATTATTATGCATATCTCCACAAGTTATGTATTACAATTATTTTGATGAATCAGAGACTACCAGGAAAGCACAACAATATTGCAAACAACGTTCAAAGAGAGGCCCACAAATGATGTTACGAATAGTGTCCGTAGGAAGGGAGAAGGGAAGTCCAGAATTGGACAAGACAAAGTTGGATATGAAAAAGAAAATATTTTGGTGGGTACCGAATTACTGGTCATGACAGGCCTTTCAGAAAAACCAGGTACATAGCTACCAGGCTCCCACTTTTTCAGGTAATCCAGGTGCATGTAGCTGGTTCCCTCCTTTTCTGAATCTGAACGCGGACTTTTGCTCAATGTGACATCATCTAGATTTTTTTTACATTCCCCCTCTTGGGGCTCGGCCTAACTCCTCATGCCAATATTTCATTGAATTCATTCAAATCCGAGTCTGTAATTAAGAACTTAATTTGCAATTGTTTAAAAAAAAAAAAAGGTAACAACTACTGGAGGAGGAGATCGAAAGAATGTCTCTAAATTGGAAATGCAAATGGCTCCCCTTGGATAATGTATTCAATCCTTCATTCAAACCAATCATAATGCTCCATAGGACTCGAAAAAATGCAGCAACCTCTGAATGGCCATTTCATATGATAGCCATCCATTCTAATGCAATGAAAGCCTCTACCATAGCTACCGACCTCAAAGCAAACGTTGTTTTGCCTCATCATTCATCTTTTTAAAACCGTCACGGGAATACCATGTTCATGATTGATTTCTGGTTCTTTTGATATATACGTATAACCTCTTTGCTGACAATATCACAAGCTTAGCTAGTTTAGCCTCATTCATAACTTTAAATCAGCCATCTTTAACTCAGCTTGAGCACTTTGGCTCTGAACTCAGCACTTCTTTTCTCTGCTCTTTTGCTTTCCATACCTTTCTTTTATGTCTTGGATTCCAGCCAGCGAATAAAACGTAGTCATGGATCCAAACATAAGGCAAAAGTCATGAGATACTAACCCTTCTTTCATTTTTTCCTCAAAAAAAAGAAAAAAAGAAAAGAACTTCTTTGAGTAACATGATGATGCTCAAAGGAATATTGTAATGCAAGCAGAATATTACCAGAAAAACAAATTACAAGGTTCCTTATTGGATAAAATAGTAGAACATTGATCTTTTCTATTTCAAACATGTTAAAATCCTCTCTTGATTACTAAACTCAGATGCACCTTTATCCCCGTCCAAGAGCTTTATCCAAACTTGCCCAATTGAAAGTTAAAGCATGTGGGATAATCCTTGCAGCGGTGCGGGTCATCTTAAGATTCTCAAACTACCCTAACATTAACCAATCATGGGTAGGTTATGAGCATCTTGCATTCTATTAGTAACTTATTTTGGAGCTTGGATTGCTACACGTTGCCCAGCTGCCATGTTCAAACAAGAATATCTATCTGCTTTGACGCCAAAAAGGCTGATATAATATTAATTGTCATGCATTAAAAGAACAGTGCGGTAGGACCAATTCCACATGCTGCGTGCGTTGTCTTGGACAACTGGTCAAACAAGAAAGTTCTCCTCATGGCTTGGTGGGAACACTGTGAAAGCATGCCTGCCCACCCACGCTAACAGGTGGTCAATATATATGTTGAAAAGGAAACAGTCTCTAATGCTGAAAGGTCATCATCATCCTAATAATTTCATCAGAGAACATAGCGTGAAAAGCATGCAAAGTTAAAAAGGCCAAGGTGGAAGTCAGGGAAAGTATAGGATGCACATGGGTTATTATTTCACTCTCTAGTTACTGGGAGGGCGTGGTAACTTAGACATTGAAAGATATACTTGTAGGTAGCACGCAAGTTCATCACTCATTCAAGTACTTAACTGCACTGATTGGTATTAGTTGAAGAGCATATTAGTTGATATAAATCTCACCCTTGTGAGGGGTCAGAGGATAAAAAGGAAGAGATGAGGAAGTTCTTAAAAGATGCCATGACATGAAGTAATGATGCGAAAGAATGACATTCCTCAGATGTCAAAACTTGCTTCCTTCAAGGGTATTTCAATGCAAGGTGGGTCATCCATTAAGCAGACCAAAAAGAACGCGGTACCGAGAGGTTCCCCATGCCTTTTTCTAGACTCCAGCTGAAGACTAAAGCGTTGAGAGAAATAAGTACTCTGGTGGTCCTGATTGCTAAATTGTCAAATAATGGGTACATAAATGGTATTTGAAGTAATAACAGATGATGGGGTATCCAATCACAATAAACCAGCATAACATCCTGTGTAAAGAACAATAGAAATAATTATAGTCCACAGCTGGAAGCAGTGTGGATGCAATTTCTAGTTTATATCAATATCTTTGCAGAAGTTAAGGTGGCTAAGAGTAGACAGGTACTGATGTTGCATAAGAGATAAAGGTCACAATTAGAAGCAAAAGAGATAGGTTTAAACAGAAAGAATGGCATCCTATGTTACCTCAAAGCAATTTGACATGACTAAGTTGTCTTATTTGTAACGAATACAGCAAACATGACATTGTATGGACTGCTGATTACTGTCAAAGTACGACTTCTATATTATTTAGAATGATGAGTTGGAAACATTAACAAGCTAGCGGACCCAAACAAGTCAGCCTGATGCACTAACATCATAATAGTAGGAACTCTGATACATGACAATAATCTTTCTTTATTCTGAATCATAGTGCCAACCATTTAAGACATGGTCATGGCTAGTTATTTTTTCCTTTTTTCAGTTTTTTTATACGCTGGTGAGGAGGAACCTGCATGAATGCAAAAGGTTGAAAAGCCATCCTGCAGTTACTCTAATTATTCTTTTCTACCTTCATTATTTTCACACTGCTCTACTTCTGTTTCATACTTGCTGTCTCTTTTCCTTCACCTTCCTTCTTCCTTCTGCTTTTTTCACACCCCCCTTCTCAGTTTTCTTCCACAATTTCTGCTTGTTCCTTCATCAACTCCAATGAAACCAATAGCTTCATGATTGTCTGAATTTATCGAGCAATGGGTCTTTGTTTTAAACTTAGATCCTCATGCACTTTAGTAGCCTAATTGGTGTAACAATCCAAACATTATGCCATAAGGAAAATCCTTTGCATCAGCTCCAGATGAAGGGAGTACAATTCTTCTTCTTTTTTTTGTTTTATGGAAAACGGGAGGTTTCCCACCCGGTAGTTACTAATATAAGTAGTATTTACATGGAAGGAGAGAGCTTAGAAAAGGAAGACAGACTGAAAGGCTTGGCCAATACAAAAAGGCGGGCCGGTGCAAAAAGAGGTAAAGCGGAACCCTCACTTCTTGAAAGCCTAAGATGAAAAGACTATGCATAGGTCTCGTGCAGTAAAACTCTGAAAACCTTTCAGGGCTTTCATCGTCTGTGTGAGCGAGTCTTTCGCTCTCCCCTGAAGGCAAGACGTCCAGCTATTATCATAATCTTATAACCTCACATTCTTCTTGTTACGAAAATTAATGAACAAACAAAAAAAGCACGATATATCAGCTATTTTCATAATCCAAGCCACTTGACATAACACTACTGTAGCTTCGTAAACATGATTTGCAGCATAAAAATGATGAGCATATGCATCAAATAAATATCTGCAATGACCTTTGATGATGTTAATAAAAAATATTCAAATTCAATATCCACTTCTATTTACGAAGCCACCACCTTCATTAAATATCAAAAATTGTGAGATTATTCACAACCAATGGCCATGCTCTTGCACGGGAAGTCCATTCCTACCAGCTTTTCAACTTCTCTTTTGACACTCGAATCGAAGGGCCCTCCTTGCTACCAAAACTTTGGTACGGTCAATACCTCATAAGAAATTTCCCTCTGAAAAACAGGTCTCGATGGTGAATATGTGCCATCTCTATTTTTCTTCCACCATTGCAGTGCAGCTGTCACGCCGAACCCAGCACCTAGACACGACTGCACGAGCCCTAAACCGAATAAGCGATGTCCTAAAGATCGTATAAAACTTAAAATAAATATAAAATTTAAATATAATAAAATAATTAAATAAACACCAAACATATCAACTAAGTTGATTCATCAAAATAAATAGTCAATTTAAATTCAACTATAAATATTCAAATATCCAATGATATCAGAAAATTTAGCTAACTAAAGTATTAGGATTTCGATACTCGACTTCTCACCCAGTCCCATTCGAACTGAGCTTCCTAAGTCTTTGGAAAAAAAAAAAAAAACTAAAAACATGAGCTTTTCCAGCTCAATAAGAATCACCGTATATCTACATCAAAATAATAAATATATTAAAAATATATATGTCAAGATAAAATCATGAAAACTCATAATACATATCTGAAATAACTTAAATACTGGTATAAATATGCATCGAGAATATAATTAAGAAATAGATCATCACATGCTATTGGGTAAAGTCTTTTATTCAATAATAATCTCTCTAGTCTTAACATTTATTTCCTCTTTCCATAATTTTAGTTTGTTAATATTAACTTTCTGGATTTGGACTAACCAAGATCATACAAAGATCTTTATCAGATCGAATTTTCATGATCTTCCTCGCATCAAATTTTTATGATTTTTTTTGGATCAAATTTTTATGATCTTTCTCAGATTATATTTCTCATAATTTTTCTCAAATTAAATTTTCAGGATCTTTCTCCGATCATATTTCTTACAATCTTTCTTGGATCATACATTCATGCGTAAGCCCGTGGAGGCTATTCCATATGACGAAACTAGTCCAAACCATATCATTTTCATCTGATTGTTACATATTAATTTCATTAAATTAATTCCAACTTATAATATGATCAAGATAAGTAAATTATACTCATATAATCATACCATCAATTACTGATATACATAAATAGTCGATACATAATATATTCATGCTGAAAAATTGTACAAGAAATAATGATATCTCAAATATATCAAATCCATCAACACAAATCCAATGATAAAAGTACACTACTATAGAATAGGACTACGGCTGTGGTTCGTAACCGCTGCCGTAGTTTAAAAAATCGCTGTCATACGAACTGCTGCCGTAGCTTAAAAAATCGCTGCCATAGCTTATGGTAACGGTTCTCTAACCGCTAGCACTATCGTCGTCGTCGTAGGCCTATGACAGCGGTTATTGCAGCGGTTACAAGAATCGCTATCATAAAGGGTCTATGGCAGCGGTTTTCGAACCGCTGCCATAGGCCTGAGCTATGGCAGCGATTTTCGAACCGCTGCCATAGATCTAATACAGCAGTTGGCATATGATTTACGGTCTTGCTTGGCATGTCTATAGCAGCGGTTTTGAAATCGCTGCCATAGCTTTTGAATAATCAAAAAATATAAAATTTTTAATTTTTTATATATTTTATTTGATAAATACAAAGATATATATAATATAATAAAAAATATAAATAAATATTATTGTTGGTGCAGAAATCCGTCGCCGCCGGAGGTCGCCGCAATCGAGGCCGCTGGAAGCCGCCGGGGACCTGCAAAACGAAGTCCCGCCCGGAACCGGTGGGGTGGTGGCTCCGGCAGGACCCTCCGACGGTCAAGTCAGTTTCCGACCAACAGTAGTGGAGTGCTCGGAGTGAGTTCCGGAGCTTAGAGAGTCGAGAGTTCAGAGAGCTTAGCCTTAGTATGTCGGGAGGGGTCCTTTTATAGCGGAGCTTAGTTGATGGTGACGGCTGTGCCGTCTGGCAGAGAGTCGTCGAGCAGCATGGAGTTTCGTACGGAGAGGAAGGCGTCGTCTGGTAGATCGTGGGAGCCATACCGGCGAGTCGTGGGCCGCGTGGAGTCCGGTACGGAGAGGTAGGCGTCGTCCGGTAGATCGTGGGAGCCATACCGGCGAGCCGTGGGCCGCATGGAGTCCGGTACGGAGAGGGAGGCGTCGTCCGGTAGGTCGTGGGAGCCATACCGGACGAGCCGTGGGCCGCATGGAGTCCGGTACGGAGAGGAAGGCGTCGTCCGGATTTCGCTGCAGGCGACAGTTCGTCCAATGGAGTTCGGACTTGTAACAGAGTTCGGCCGAGGGGGAAGCTGGGGGAGCTCGTCTGGCTGAAGGGTCGGCCGTCTGTAGAGTTCGGCCGCTGAGAGGCCCGAAGAAGCTCGGTTGGCCAGTTGAAGGACTTCGGTTGCTAGTTGGTTCGGCCAGGGCTCGCTGAGGAGTTCGGTCGCCTAGGGTCGGTCCGAAGGAGTTCGGCTGCATGGGCTCGCCTGGAGTCGGTCCGAAGGAGTTCGGCCGTGGGAAGTCCGAAGGAGTTCGGCCGTGGGGTCCGAAGGAGTTCGGCCGTGGGAAGTCCGAAGGAGTTCGGCCGTGGGAAGTCCGAAGGAGTTCGGCCGTGGGGTCCGAAGGAGTTCGGCCGTGGGGTCCGAAGGAGTTCGGCTGGCGGTGGGAATTCGTCCTCTAGGCAGTTCGGCCCGGACCTTGGTGCAGGGGAGTTCGGCCTCTAATCAGTTCGGCCGTGTTAGGGGCTCGGCCTGGCGCCTGGCGCTGAAGCTCTTCAGCAGCTACTGGTTACATTGAGCTGAGCGTTGGGCCGGGCTTCGGCAGGAGCGGGATTTATCCCCAACAATTATAATACAAGAATATTTCTGAAATGCTCTAATTTTATTATCGAATAAAATTTATTACAATATTTTTCAAAAAGAAATACATCAGAAGTCCCCTAATTAAATCTACATCATTATCGTCATCACCGAAAGATGAAGCATGAGCTGGAGGAGTTGGAACTAGAGCAGGAGCTGGAGGGGCTGGAGCTGTAGGAGCTAGAGCTGAAATGTCGGCCAACATGTCCTCAAGGCCCGCGAAGTCTGCTCCAAAACACGAGCTAAGCCTCGTCAGCATGATGCTCAAGATGTCCTCTACATGAGATGTGCGCTCCTCAGCATGAGCAGCCCGCATTGTAGTCTGATCTATCCATGCCAATACCTTCTCAAGCTACTCCCGACTGACAACACTGGAAGCATGTGAAGAGACGCTCACCTCAGACTAGTAGCTCGTCGATATATGTTCGGACCTGCATCAGATCCTCCCAAAATGCTTAGGCCCCAGACCTGAGATAGATAGTCATGGGGGCCAGAGGTGTTCGGACTTTTGCTCGTGAGCGCATCTAACTACTCTTATAATTATAAATTTAAATAAAATTTTATAAAAAATACTATAATACTGATCATATATACTAATATATTTATTACTTATAAAAATTCTTTCGATCGTAGCATTCATCAGCCTGCCCTTCTTGTCCGTACGGCTGGATCGAAAGATTTCGCTATGGCTGGGCATCATCCCCTCTCTCATCAGCTATAATAATGGATTAGATTATTAAAAATATGTAAAAAATATTAATTTAATTTATAAATAAAGATTCAAAATTTATTATCTCTCTATACACACGACTAGCCATAGAGTCATGGCCTAGAGTATGCGTGTACTCCTGGACTGCCCGATTCTAATGCAAGATAGCCTAACAAGTATTCAGATAAACAATAAGTATTTAAATAATATTTAAATATAATTTTAAGCATATTGAAAAATTCAAAAGTTAAAAATTTTACCTCGAACTTCTAGCTTCTCCAATGTCTAACTATCCCCTTCCACTGACTCGGAAGATAGTCCTGTATCCAAAGAACAAGCTCCTCCAAAGTATCTTGTCGATGCTCGAGCCATCCTCTATGGAGCTTGATCTTGTAGCTCCGGTATAACTCTCCAATCTTCTTCAGTCGGACATCTCGAGCCCTCTTGTGATTTGAAAAGTCATAACTTCTTTGCACAAAAATTATTAAAAGTCAATTATCAAATTATTCTAATCAAAGTGTAAACATATCAAATGTATAAATATAATTAAGATATACTTATCCATATCTTCTTCCATACCCAGTCCCTGACACCAGCATCCATCAATCGTCAGTCTATGGGCAATACCGTAATGATGTCAGATTGCCCCACAAGCACTCTAAAAAAGAAATGCATCTTCCATGCGGTCTCCTCTACCGGCATCCCATCCATATCATACTGCACCATCATCTGATGCTGGTGGTTTCATACATGCGGCATGTATATAGGACCACAAAATATTCAATTGGATGATGCACCTACAATGAAAATACGTTATGCAAATATATAAGTGTACAAATACTATATAATAAATAAATAAATAATATAATAAAAATGTACACTCAGATGTCGGTGTCGAAGTATGTATCGAAGATGTGACTGATGGTGGAGGCTCAGATGCCGACAGTAGAGTAGATGCCAGTGGTGGAGTAGATGTTGATGGTCCATGGGCAGCCGATGCGGAGGTAGATGGAGTATGCTCCAACTATGACTCAGATATGGAGCTTTGCATAGTCCATCGAGAGGCGAGGGTGAAAGCTAGATGGCATTTCGATACTATCATGACCTGCAATATTAATGAATATTAACCAATATAACATATTGAATAATAATATTAGTATAGCATTAATAAATAGACTCTAATATTTATACCAAAATGTTGAAGTCATTAATGCCAGAGTGATCTCCTAATATCCCATTTTTTTCAAGTCAAATCAAGAATTCAAGTCATCCATAGTCTTATCTTTGATATTCAAGATTGTTGCTAATAGGAGCTTACACCCATTCTTTTCAATATGCATTACATCTAAGCAGTGGTGCAATAAGTTTGTCTCCTAATATGACAAGTCAAAAAAGATGCTCTTTTTCCTTCAATTAAAGTGTGTCATCTTTCTTTGATCAACGTCTCCTCTTCTTACCATCAATCGGATCACCTTTTTCAAATTCAATACTGAGACCATCTAACTCTCTCAATACATCACTTACAAACATTCGGCTAGGCGTCTCACCTTCTTCAATAGTGCTATCGAAGGAGCATGCATCCCTTCTATATGGATGGTTTCAATGGAGAAAATATCGATGCCCCATATAGCTAAAACTCCTTTGATGTGTCAACCTTTTAGATCAGATATTTTTTTCATAAATCGAGCATGCTAGCTCACCTTTGGTGCTCCAAGCCGACATTAGGACATAGATTGGAAAGTCATTCATTGTCCATAAAAGTGTTGCGCGCATGAAGAATGACTCATTCAACAAAGCATCAAAAGTTGGAATACCTTGAATATTCTATAACTATTTCAGCTCGGCAATAAGAGACTATAAATAAACATCAATATCATTACATACCTTCATCGGTCCAAGGATGAGCACTGTCATGAAAGCAAAGGATTTTTTTTATACACATTCATGATGGGAGATTATAAACATGAATAAATTCTGGTCATACACTATATGCGGTATTCATATGCTTGAATGGATTGAAACCATCGTACGACAAGCCCAACCTCATATTACATATCTCATGTGTGAAGTCAAGATGTAATTCATTAAACTTCTGCCATATCTTTTCATCGGCTGGATGCCTCAATGCATCATCTTTTATTCAGTCCTCTTCATGCCATCTCATGTCCTTCGATATATTTATCGACATAAATAATTTTTGTAGTCTCAAAATCAAAGAAAAATACCACATCAACTTTTAAGGTATACGAGTTGATGTGCCATTTTTATTCTATTTTCATCTTGATACACCATACCTCGTGCACTCATTTTGGTTGATATCCCCCTCCCAATAGAGCATGCAATCATTGGGACATGCATGTATCTTGGTATAAGTAAAATTCAGCTGTTCAATAATTTTCAATGCCTCATAATTATTCTTCAAAATTTGTGCATTATCCAGAAGAATATCCCCTAAAAGTTCTAGTATGCAATTCACTTCAGTATTACTGAACCCATTGGAGCATTTTGCATGATACAATCGGATTAAGAACTCCAGCTTCACCATCATTTTACATATGGATATAATGGAACATTAGCATCCTCTATCAACTTACGGACCTTCTCTACATCCTCACTATTTATCATTTCATCAATCACAGGATCAGGCATGGACGTAGATGCACTATCATTATGGCCAATAAATAAAAAAATATCATGAACTATTTATTCCACTCCCCCATCATGTTGATCGCCTCCTTGCAGCCTACCCTCATCATGTTGATTCCAATAAATTTTATAACCAACTTTAAAATCATAAATAGTGAGGTGATCATTTACATCTTGACTAGGTAGCTACAGTCCATCCATATACTTTTTACAAGGATATTGGATCAGTCCATGATCTCCAAATTTTTTTATAGTAAAATCAAAAAATATTTGAAGTCCAGTCTCATATTCTGACGAGTGTCTACTAAACTTCATCGATCTCTTATCCATTTTAAAAATAATAATACTGTAATTAAATCATATGTGGAACTTAAATTATATACTAATACATTATAAATAAATATGCATTATAAATAAAAAATATATCAT
This sequence comes from Cocos nucifera, assembly GCA_006176705.1. Taxonomy (NCBI): domain Eukaryota; kingdom Viridiplantae; phylum Streptophyta; class Magnoliopsida; order Arecales; family Arecaceae; genus Cocos; species Cocos nucifera. Next base: position 2,945,379 of record QRFJ01000012.1, read on the forward strand.
AAATAAGGATTGAAATAAATATCATATTAAATATTATTTTTAGATATGCAATAAATACATCCTATCATCAACAAATAGATAAAGATAGGTCCTATCCCATTCAAAAATTGCATTAATTTTATAGATTTATTACAGTAATCAAATGATATACAATAGCTATCGAATGAAATTTTGGCAGCATTTTTTCTTAGTTCTTCCATGTAGGGAGAATAAAAAAAAATATTATCTAAAATTTTATTCGAAATTCTTAGCATACCTTTTGATTACTATAATTATCTATATAATTATTTATAATTTTTAAACTATCCAAATTGATCAATCAATTGATCATTATGCACAATTCTCTCATCCATATAATTATATATAAATGTACGGATGCCAAAGATTATGTACACTAATCAATTGATGGATCTATCGTTATGCAATGCAATAAATAAAAGCAATAAGATATAAATATTCAAAAAATATTATGCAATAAATTCTACAACATGAATTACATCCATAAATAATTAAGGATGAGCAATAAATAATTTTACTTTCTATTAGCGGTTGGGGATTCTCTTAGCGGCCGACATGGCCTACGGTTGTGGGCATGGCCCGAAATCCACCGATAGAGGTGATGGTTCTCTTAGTGGTCGGCATAGCTCATGACCGCCAATACGGTTCATAACCCACTGATAATGATTTTCTTATCGACCGACATGGCCTATGACCGAGGGCATGGCCCAGAACTCGCCGATGGGGGTAAGGGTTCTTTTAACGGTCGGCATAGCTCACGGCCATCTACATGGTCCAAAATCCATCAGCAATGATTTTCTTATTGGCTGGCATGGTCCAAGGGCTATCCATGATCACCAACATGGCATGGTCCAAGGCTACCACCATAGCACGGTGTAGAATACATGACATGTAGATAATTATAATTATTAGTGCAGAATCTAATTGACGTCGGATCGAGCTAGAGCCGAGGAAGATGAGGTCGTCATCAGTGACTTATAAAATAAAGTTTTGTCTGAAGTCAATGATAGTGGCTCCGGCAGAATCCTCCGATGATCAAATCAGCTCTTCTGGCCAATAGAAATAGAGTGCTCAGAAAAGAGTTTAGCAAAATTTCGGAAAGAAGAAGAGAGCTTAGAAAAAACATATCTGGAAGATTTTTTTTTATAGACGAAGCCTGTAGTAGATTGATAGTGATGGTTGTAATCATCCGGTAGGAGACTGCTCGAGGCTACGTAGAGTTTGTTATGGAGAGAGATGTCCGTTACCATGATGTGACTGTTCGTTGAGATTTAATAGTCAAACTTTGAAGGAAGCAGACGTTGATTGGTGAAGAGCTTTGACATACAGCAATTCCAGAGAAGTTCGAACTTCTAAAAAAAATATGGCTAGAGAGGATGATCCGGGAGGAATGCTAGCTAAAATCTGAAAGTAATCTGCCGGAGGAATCCGACTGAAGGAGAAGTTCAGAAGAAATTTGACTCCTGGAGGAATCCGACTGAAGGAGAAGTTTGGAAGAAGTTTGGCTGATGGAGAAATCTGACTGAAGGAGAAGTCTGGGAGTAGTTCGGCTGAAGTTCGAAAGAAGTTCAATTGGGGTTCGACCACTGGAGGAGATCGGCTGGAGTTCGGCCGCTTGAGGGAGAATTTTCGATCGAAGCTCTTTCATGATTATCGGTTGCATTAGGCTAAGTATCAGACTGGACTTCGATGGAAGCGAAGTTTATACCCAATAATAGTCCTCCCACTTTTGAGTTCGAAATTTGAAGAAAGAGAGTACAAAAAAGACGACTATCGAAGTCATTTTTTGGGCTCTACATCCATTAAGGTTGAAGCTCGGGAGGAGATCTTATCTTCAGCCGAGGTTGAAGGAGATCTTATCTCCTGTTGAAGTTGATGTTGAAACTCGGAGGAGATCTTATCTTCAATCGAGGTTGAAGGAGATCTTATCTTCTATTGACGTTGAAGTTTGGAGGAGATCTTATCTCCAACCGAGGTTGAAGTTGAAGTTGAAGCTCCAGAGAGATCTTATCTCCAGCCGAGACTGACGTTGAAGTTAAAGCTTGGGGAAGATCTTATCTCCAGCCGAGGCTGATGTTGAAGTTAAAGTTTAAAGGAGATCTTATCTCCAGTCGAGATTGAAGAAGCCATTGTCAGGGTCTCTCCCCTCATTCCGTCTAAAATGAACAAGGCCTTCGACTTTACTCTCATTAGGATGGAATTCTCCTCCTATTTCTAACGGACTGTAGGGGCACACAAGAGCCATTGTCAGGGCCTCTTCCCTCATCTCATCTAAAATGAACGAGGCCTTCGACTTTGCTCACGTTAGGATAAGGTTCTCCTCTTATTCCTAATGGGCTGTAGGGGCACATAAGGGCCGTTGTCAGGGCCTCTTCCCTCATCTTATCTAAAATGAACGAGGTCTTAGACTTGCTCATGTTAGGACGAGGTTCTCCTCCTATTTCTAACATGACCACTATTGATTGCTTCTTTTTTGTCATCACATAGTTTTTGCACCAAGAAATAATAATATTGAAATGAAGGAGTTTTATTGAAGAAAAATTACCAGTAGTACATCCTCAGATTTTCTAAATTCCAAGATCTTAGGAGCATTGTTCCTCCGAGCTCCTTTAGACGATAAGTTTCAGACTGGATGATCTTCTCTATTTCATATTGACTTTTCTAATTTAGGGCAAGATCCTCCTGACTTTGAGGCTGAGAGATGGTGGCTCATCAAAGCACTAAATCCCCCAGAGATAGTATTGATGATGTCGAGAGACGGTCGATCTTCTTGTTGTTCCTCCTTCATTGGTGGTTCTGACTGTGGCAGTGCCCTTGGTCGATCTTCTCTTACTTTAGATCAGCGTCTGAGGAATCGACCCAGCCGGCCTCTCCTGATGAGCTCCTCGATTTCATCTTGGTGCTGAATGCATTCTTCAGTATCGTGGCCGTGATCACGATGGTAGAGATAGTACTTGCTTCGATTGCACTTATTTGAAGGAGATTGTAATTCTTCCGATCTTGGTAGTCGATTCTTAATTTTCATTAGAACTTGAGTTTTAGGAGTATTAAGGGGGGCGTAGTTGTGGAACCTTCCGGGAGGAGAACTTCATTGCACCCTTCTGTCGGAGCTTTTTTGATAATGAGCTCGAGGAGTTTGGACTCGCTTGCGCTCGAAGGAAGTCCGTGAGTACGGTCGAACTTCATTCGGCCCTCCATCAGCGGCGAGTCTATTAGATTCTCCCACCCATCACTCTCCTACGGCTTCTTCATCCTTCAACTTGAAGGCTTCTTCGGTATGGATATATCCCTTAGCTTGAGCTAGCAAATCGATAAAGTCTCTGGGGTACTTCTTCTTCAGAGAGAATAGCAAATCGTTCTTCTTAAGACCGTCCTTAAGTGTGGCCATTGCAACAGACTAATTCAGATTTCGAACCTCCAATGCAGCAGCATTAAATCGGATGACATAAGTCCGGATGGATTCTTCTTTCTTCTGCTTGATATTCATTAAAAAATCCAAATCTCAGTGCGGACATCGGCTGCTGACGAAGTGAGCCACAAACTGATGGCTCATCTAATCAAAGAAGAAGATCGTACTTGATCTTAATGCCGAGTACCAGTATTTTGTTTCTTCCTTCAAGGTAGATGGAAAAGCTAGATATAAGATGGCGTCTGGTGCGCCATGGAGCAGCATCATGGTCCAAAAGGTCTTCAGGTGATCGACCATATCAGAGGTTCCATCGTAGCTTTCAAATTAGGGGAGCTTGAAGTTTGGCAGAATGGGCTCTTGCATAATTCGGAAAGAGAAAGGAAGATCGGTGCAGACATCATCATGGTGAGTTGGAGCGATGTGGTGAAGTTTCTCAATCCGTTGATCCATCTTTCATAGTTTTTGATCGAGAACGTCATCTCGATCGTAGATCTTGGAAGGCTTCCAGCTGTAGATGGGGAAGATCTCTTTCGGAAAAGAATCATGATCTGAACGAGGATCTTCTATTCTTTACTTTTTCTTTCCAGGGGCGATGGGTATGCTAGCCTAAGTGTTCTTTCTTGGAATCGATTCTTAACATCCCGATGGTGGGTTTCCTGACGGAACTGCCATTGAAGGCTGTCGTATAGCCTACACTATTTCAGTGAGGTCCTGAACCTCTTGCATCAGTAGGTTAAACTACTCCGGATCTATCATGGCTGTCGATGGAGGTAGAGGTTGAAGTATCGACGATGGAGAAGGAACGGATGGGTCTAGCTCAGATCTGGTGGTTGAAGCAATAGATCTTCGGATAGTCACCTTTTTTGGAGGCATTTCGTGAGATTGAGAAAGAAGATGGAGATGAACCTTGAAGAAGAAGATCTACATGGTCGACTGAGCACTTCATTAAGAATAAGGGGACCTTAGAAATAGAGGGCCCTTCCTTGGGAGGTGGGGGTGGCGAGGCTGGGGGAGGGGGGTGCATAGTGATGGGGAGGGACGGCCCGAGGATGGTGGGGCAAGCAGAGAGGAGGGGGCACCGAGAGGCAGGAGCGGTCGGGGAGGTGAAGGGACGGTGCTGGCTGGAAAAGGAGAGGGGTGGGGTCTCACCAGTAGTAGAGAGCAGGAAGGAAGAGAGAGAGAGAGAAAGATAGAGCGCACGAGAGATTTGAAAAATTTTAACTTAACCTACGGCAGTGTTACTTAAACCATTGCCATATATTAGAAATTAATATTTGCTCTAAATATTATATAATTTTAAAATTTAATATCCATCTTTACCATTCATTATCTAAATAACTACCATTAGACTGTCGTTATAAAAGATCGCCTCAATTCGATGGTCCTAGCTTTATCAATCAGAAAAATTCGATTTTAATGATCACGAACGATGATACAATGATCTGATAGATGAAGATTTTTGATTGATTTAAAAATCTATAATGATGATCTTGATGATATTTGTAGCATACTATCAAAATTTTACTTCAATCAGATATCGTTATCATGATCATTTTAGTACAGAATGATTTTGGCCGTTAAATTAGAAACAAGCGATCAAATGGCTAACAACGTCCGATTATAAGATAATTTTTTAGTTAAATGATCTTTGATATAAAATTCTAATTATTTTTGTATGAACTATTCACGTTAAGTAGATATTACAAAAGTACGAGCATAACTGCCAACGAAATTTAAGAATGATTATCAAGCGACGTATAGTTTTGGATCATTCGTAGACCCATGAGTTAAATTTTGTAATCACCATCGTAAAAATGGTTAAAGTAGTATCCAAGATCATTTATGAAAAAAATTATCTCATAATCGAACGTCGTTTAGCCTTTTGATCGCTTGTTTCTCATTTAACAGCTAAAATCATTCCGTACTAAATTGACCATGATAACGATATCTGATTGAAGTAAAATTTTGATAGTATGCTATAAATATCATCGAGATTATCATTGTAGATTTTTGGATCAATCGGAGGTCTTCATTTATCAGATTATCATATCGTTATTCGTGATTGTCGAAATCAAATTTTTCTAATCGATGAAGCTAGGACCATCGGATCGAGGCGATCTTTTATGATGATACTTTAATGATAATTATTTAGATAATAAACGATGAAGATGAATATTAAATTTTAAAATTATATAATATTTAGAGTAAAAATATCAAAAAAAGATATGGCAGCGGTTCTATAGAACCGCTGCAATGGGTTCGACCTATGGCCGTAGTTCTTTAGAATCGGTGCCACAGGTCGACCTATGGCTACGGTTCTATAGAACTGCTGTTATAGGTCGGACCTATTGCAGTAATTCTATAAAATTGCTATCATAGAATCTATTACAGTGGTTTCAAAAATTGCTGCCATAGTATGCGCTGTCGTAGCTTTTTTTTGTAGTAGTGCTAGTATATATAATGATGATTATGTACAGAAATTATTACTATAATTAATGATAAATTGGATTCACTAGATTATAATTTGGATATCAAACCCTACTCGATATCCTCCAATCTGATGGTTTGCCTTTCTATATTATTCAAATTAATATTATAAAATAAATTAAATAAATTTAATTAGATACCTAAAATCCTCTACTGGGATTTACTTGGGTCCACACCCTCATCCCAAAATTTTCTCTTTTTTTTTTCTAGAATTTTCTCATAATCTATTAAATGATTAATTCATTATTTTATTAATTAATTTGATTAAATAACTAGAAGAGAGAGAGAGGAACCCTCTCCTCTCTTCTTCTCTTCCTTTTTAAACAGGGGTTCTTTCCCTTCTTTCTTTTTCCCTAACAATGGTGATAGAAGGCTGGGCTGACCACCCAAGCAGCTCCTAGTGGCGGCGAGACCACGGCCCCATCGACAGCCATGGCCAATGAGGGCCAGCAGAAACAAAGAAACACTGTAAGTGGTAGGAGAGGGTCGATGGAAACAAAAAAAAAGTAGGGGCATTAAATACAATGATTTGTCGGCTCCAAATGATGGGGAAAACTTAGAAAAGAAAAGGGTTCAATGGTTAAGGCCTCTTACCTAAGTCCAGCGAGGCCTCACAATGAGATTTCGATGATCTCTTCCCAATGGTGACACCTAGAAGAACCTGAAAAATCTTGGCCAATTCATGGTGATTTCTCAAACAACTCCAAGTGGGGATCTAAGGGAGGAGGGGAGTTCTTATAGAGGAGATTCCTAATCCTAGTCGGAATCTCCGACCCCGATTTCGATGGAATCGAGGAAGAAGAGGACTCAAGTTAGGAGTCCTCTTCCTCCTCTCCTTCATGGGTCTTTGGGCTCACTTGATTTGGGCCGGTCCAAGAGCTCAAATGGGTTGGGCCATTATAGTAGCATTCTCATCTCCATTGCACTTGTCTAATGTGCAAATAATTGTCCTATAAAATGTCCCTAAATCATGGGGCGATATGCAGTTACACACATTTGTGAAGTGCATCTATCTCCATTCAATAAATTGCAGTTTATTTTGAAACAATGAACCTTTTTTGAGAAAAAATTTGGAACCATTAACTATGTCTTCCATTATTTTGTAAAATAGATATAGATTTGTGTTATATTTCTTGTCCAACAACTTTATGGAGGCCCCTAAATAGCTAAAGGAAGAAATGAAGCACCACAAAGCCTCCTGGTTATGGTGGAGAGGAAAGTAGGGCCTGGAGACCCTCCACTTCATGTAGATCGATTAAGAAAACAGTTTCCACACTAGCCAATTTTCTCCTGCCATGTTTCAGTGCTGTGTATATAACCATTTACTACATCTCCATTCTTTACACCCACCAAATGATCTCCTGCAAGGCTATACGAATGCTCATAAAAGCTGATAAGAAGATTGTTTAGGTTTCTCTTTCTTTCAATTCTCTTGCAAGAGTTTTAAGCAGTGACCAGAAAAATATGATTGCTGGAAACCTATGATGTATGGCAAAATTGGTCATAGGTTTCCAGGGATCCCTGTCTCTCAAACTAGTTTGTCATTTATCACCCTCCACATAACTTGATGGTGTAGCTTCCCTCCCATGATTTATCACCCCCTGCTCATAAATTAAGTAGCCTTAGCGACTCCTCATAGAGAGTTGACATGCACACAACAATTGCCCGCCTTGATGAATCTCAACAAATCAAAATAGCAGCCTTAGGGCCATACATGCACATAAACAATCTACCAAAAAGACAAAAAGTACATATGAATTGACGCAAATATCACAGCAGATATAGATATATGAATTTAAAAAATCGAATCTAAAAGAGGATAAAATTAGCTTGATCGCATGATTCCTATAGAATTCTGATACTGTCGAGCTAGAATGATCATAATTTTATCATCTGATGTAAAAATTTTTATTATAACTCCATTTCAAAAATCTCTCTTCGAGCCTTATAAGCTTGATGCTTCACCATCATTGTAAATTTTAGAGCTTAATTAAATTATTTGACAGACTTATGGGAGCACGCAAAATTATTAGAATTCTTAGTTTGATTGTTTGAGAGTTTAATTTTTGATTTTATTTTATTTTATTCTTTTTGATTTCGTTTAAGATTTTTTTTTACTTTCGAGTTAGATTTCTATACTAGAAATAAAGTTGTTGACCGCTATTATAAATAATTAATTTTAAATTTATTAAATTAAATTTTGAGAGAAGATTTTTTTTTGCTTCATTTTTTCTATTTCATGCATCTTTCCTCCCTCTTTTCCAACGATTGCGATATGGGTCGTGAACTTCTTTTCTCGGAGAAGAAGCAATGACGGTATCTGAGGAATAAGCATCGGCTAACTCTGTGCCAGCAGCCATGGTAAGATAGAGGATGCAAGTATTATCCGGAATGATTGGGCGTAAAGCGTCTGTAGGTGGCTTTTCAAGTCCGCCGTCAAATCCCAGGGCTCAACCCTGAACAGGCGGTGGAAACTACCAAGCTGGAGTATGGTAGGGGCAGAGAAAATTTCCGGGGCTGCATCAACATAACTAGGTTTTGAAGACATGAGTTTTTTTTTTTTTTTTGATAATTCAGATGCTTTACATTAAATGAAAAAAAATGCATCTATGACAGTTAAAAGAATAAAATATTATAAAATCGGAATAAAATATCAGCCATGGATGTCCTAAAAGTGGATCCGCATGATTCGCCACATATATTAGGAATATCATATTAGAGGATTGTTGGGGGATAAATCCCGCTCCTGCCAAAGCCCGGCCCAACGCTCAGCCCAATGTAACCAATAGCCGCTGAAGAGCTTCAGCGCCAGGCGCCAGGCCGAGCCCCTAACACGGCCAAACTGCTTAGAGGCCGAACTCCCCTGCACCAAGGTCCGGGCCGAACTGCCTAGAGGCCGAATCAGCGAGCCCCGGCCGAACTCCTTCGGACCGACCCCAGGCGAGCCCGTGCAGCCGAACTCCTTCGGACTTCCCACGGCCGAACTCCTTCGGACCGACTTCAGGCGAGCCCAAGTGGCCGAACCCCTTCGGACCGACCCTAGGCGACCGAACTCCTCAGCGAGCCCTGGCCGAACCAACTAGCAACCGAAGTCCTTCAACTGGCCAGCCGAGCTTCTTCGGGCCTCTCAGCGGTCGAACTCCTCGGCAACCGTCCCGCGGCCGAACTCTACAGATGGCCGACCCTTCAGCCAGACGAACTCCCCCAGCTTCCCCCTCGGCCGAACTCTGTTACAAGTCCGAACCCCATTGGACGAACTGTCGCCTGCAGCAAGACCGGACGGCGCCTTCCTCTCCGTACCAGGACTCCGTGCGGCCCACGACTCGCCGGTATGGCTCCCACGACGACTCGCCGGTATGGCTCCCACGATCTACCGGACGACGCCTTCCTCCCCGTACCGGACTCCATGCGGCCCACGACTCGCCGGTATGGCTCCCACGATCTACCGGACGATGCCTTCCTCCTCGTACCGGACTCCATGCGGCCCACGACTCGCCGGTATGGCTCCCACGATCTACCGGACGACGCCTTCCTCTCCGTACCAAACTCCATGCTGCCCGACGACTCTCTGCCAGACGGCACAGCCGTCACCATCAACTAAGCTCCGCTATAAAAGGACCCCTCCCGACATACTAAGGCTAAGCTCTCTGAACTCTCGACTCGCTCTCCTCCTCACATCTAAGCTCCGGAACTCATTCCGAGCACTCCATTACTGTTGGCCGGAAGCTAACTTGACCGTCGGAGGGTCCTGCCGGAGCCACCACCCCACCGGTTCCGGACGGGACTTCGTTTTGCAGGTCCCCGGCGGCGCCCAGCGGCCTCGATTGCGGCGACCTCCGGCGGCGACGGATTTCGGCACCAACAAGGATAAATGGTACAACAAAACTAAAATTACAAAATGCAGGGATGATAACATAAAATAACCAAGAGGATCCAGCACATAAATGTTTACCCATTCAAACTAAAGAAACCCACGTTGGACTTCATGTTTGAGGTTCCTACTTTAGCCTTCAGATTTTATTGATTTCGGTCAATTTGACTCATCAAATACCTAGTTAAATTAATCAGGCCATTTACATATAAATTTTACTTTCATTGTTTCTTGTTAACTTATATTCTATTTATAGTCTAATTCATTCATGTTAATCTCAACTTAATTCATTGATGTCGGTAATCCGAAGCGTTATGCATGCTGGAGCAGTGACAGAATCTCGATTCATTCATTTTATATTCAATTCTGAGCAGAAGTTACGGGAGCAAAAACACAAAAGCATGATCATATAAAGTTAATAAAGGCAAAGGCTTTCGCAAGTTCAAAATGCACAGCCAAAATTAGACATCCAGAAATGTCCCATGGCAAAGTTAAAGAACAAAAAATTCAACAGATGGTATACGCCTTTGAGACGTGACAATCATCCGTTCGGCGATTATAAGTATATATTGGATCTGTTAATTATGTTATTTTAAGAGTCCTAGCCGCTCATGGCGACCTGGCTAAATTGGCAAAGCCTTGATTATTATCATTGTAGCTCGATTAATTGGAGAACCAAGGGCTCAATTAGTATTAAGAACTTTTCATACTGGTGGAGCATTCGTAGGTGGTATTGCCGAACATGTACAAGCGGCATCGTGTATTTGCAAGACTAGATCAACTCCGATGAGTAAATTTCCCTAAGATTTCACCTCTCATCCCAATCCGACGGTTTGCCTAAGCAGCTTCAGATTGCAAACAAATACCACTTCCCACCCTCCCAAACCAAAAAAACAAAATCACATCTCCATTCATCATTTTGGAAGTCTTGTATCAGCATAAGTGTTCCTGAATGACCCACCCTTCAGTCGCATTCAGAAGCTCAAATTGTATCGGAAACGGATTGTTATCCTCCTCCACTGTGAAATCTGCTGGATCTATTGCTTCCACACGGTCCCATTTGTCCACAGCAATCCTCATCCATCTTTGCATTCCTGATGGTATGGTGGCAGCTTTTCCTTTTTGTACCTCTCGGGCTTCACGAGCGCAGTAGATGGGCATTCCATCTTGTGAAAATTATTTTAATGCGACTATGTGATCCTCTTCTTTTTCTTTAATATTATTGTTTTTTCTAGTCATTTATTTTTGGAGAGCTCAATAATGACAGAGACCTTTTCGTCAATATGAGCACTAAGATTGGAGCCTAAATGTAAATATTTTAGCTCTTTAATGGCAAAATTCCGGATGGTCAAACCTTCCTTTTTATCAGGAAAAAAAAAAAAAAACAAATCAGTGGACACAGGAAATTCCTATTGTTACTCATCATTATCATGTAAGCTCATGAGAAACGTACTCTAAGAATGTCCTATGTGTAATACAAGCATACCTAGCTATGGTTGTGCAAATGAAAACTCATGGGCAATGAAGATCCAAACAACACCATGCTACAATCAAGAATGCTCGTGATTAGAAGGAACGGAGCAATTGTAAAGCTTGCAGTTTTACTCGTGCTCAAGAAACTTAATAAATTCATGATCCAAAATTATCATATAATTTATAATCTAATTTAATAAAAAATATCATCATCATCATCATCATTATTTAATAGATCTTGTATGAATACATGTAAAAAAAATTTAAAAATAAAATATTTCTGAAAGACCCAGACCCATCCTCACACTCGTCCAAAGAATATCTCTGATGTGCCTAGCAATATAGGCAACCACCTAGTGTTAGCCTCCTTGAAAATATGCCTAACGACGAGGCCGGTGCACATCCAATTTCGAAGTCAACATTTATGGTTTATGGTTCAGCAAGCACAGAGCTTTCTTCGAACATGAGAGAGAGAGAGAGAGAGAGAGAGAGAGCTATAGTCCTGGGATACTGGCATCGGCGTTGGTATTGGCCTATTAGAGGCCACGGTGTTCCGCACTCTTGACTTCCAAAGCATGAGGTCCAAAAAGGCAGAACTTTCCTTTAGAACTCATCAGCGTCCAGCAAAGGTAGTAGCGCGGGTCGGATGTTGTTAAAACCCGATTAAAAAAAAAAAAAAAGAAAGAGAAAAAAGAAAGAAAGAAAGAACGCTTCAGCCGTTCATCCAAACGGTTCGCGACGGTCCAATGGTCAAATCGTCCGAGTCGCTGCTTTTTCAAACCTCTGGTTTTCTGGGCCTATTCAGAAGAGCTCACAGCAGTTCCCGGGTCGGATGTTTTTAAAACCCGAATTTTTTTCTTTAAAAAAAAAAAACGCTCGAACCGTTCATCCATGCGGTTCGCCACGGTCCAATCGTCAAACCGTCCGAGTCGCTGCTTTTTCAAACCTCTGATTTTCTGAGCCCACGAGAAGAGCTCCACCAGATGATGGACGGTGTCCAAAGACGACGCAGCAGATACTTTCTTGGCTCCATCTATAAAGCCAGGCGGTCCCGAGCAAGCAAGAAAACAAAGGAAAAACAGAAGGAAGAGCCAATAAAGGAAGCCCGCTTGCCACTAGACTCCGTAGCCATGGAATCCTCCTCTTCCTTCTCTCGTTCCTCTGCTTCTGCTTCTCCCAATACCAATCTCGACCAGCAACCGAGGCTCACCGTCACGCAGCTGATGCAGCTCGAGGTGGAGGAGAAGGTCGCCCAAATCTACCGCGTTCTCAATGGCGTCTCCCCCCACGCCCAATCGCTTATGTGAGTTCTCCTTATCATTGTGGAATCCCTAATTTTTGCTCCTCTTTAGTGCCTTCAAATCGTTTGTTGTTTTGCCAAGCAAAACAACACTGCCTTTGTGGTGGCCATCTCCTTCGGGAGCCAGAATCATTTTTATTCCCTTTGACCAACCCTAAAGTCCGTGAGAGCGGAAACCAATTTTTTTTTGGAAATTCTAAACAACCTAGAAAATTGAGCATTTTAGCGTTTGAAAGCCTGGTTATATTAGTAATCCTGCTCCTTATGCAACAAAACAATCTTGTTGAACTCAAGGCTGTCGAATGTTATCGAGAGATTCAGACTTCAAACCAAATGAGTAAAAAGAGGACAATGTATCCTCCATCTACCAGAAGATAGATTATGCTGGATTGCTGGTTGCATCATTCTAGATGGTAAGATCCTAGGTCAGAAGCAAACCCTTTTTTTCACCTTTTTTTTTTTTTTTTGAAGGGTGAAATGGTGAATCCTTGACTTAAAAAAAACTGAGCATGCGCACTTCAAATTGATTTTTTTTTCAGAATATTATTTCTTTTATCTCAATATACCAAATTGTAACTCAAACTCTTAACTAGCCAAAATTTTCATCTTGACATTTTAAAATAAATCAGATAAGGGGTTTGTTTGTAGGTCAGAGCTATGGCGTGATAAGCATGTTGAATTTCTCACAAGAGGACTTGAGCAACTTGGACCGAGCTATCATGTGCTAGATGCTAAGTAAGATTGGATTCTGTTGGTACTTTCTTTCCTAAACAATCATTTTTGATACCACGTGCCCATCTAAATTCCATCTATAGCTCATGTTTTTTATGGCCCAATGTGGGTTGATTTCTTGAGTGCAGCCGACCTTGGCTATGCTACTGGATTCTTCATTCAATTGCTTTATTAGGAGAGCCACTCGACCCTGAACTGGAGAACAATGTGGTGGATTTTTTATCCCGTTGTGAGGTCTATAGTTTTACTCAAACTTTCCTTAGTGGTACATATAATTGGATTAGGTTGGTATTTTTTTTCTTGACTGATTTATATGTGATGCTGTCATTGATCATAATGTTACTGAAAATTTTATTAGCAAAATAGATACTTAGATCCCTTCAGTTAAATTTAGGATAAAATATAAGTTTATCGCTGTTCTATTTAGTGATTACAAGAAAAGCTTTACAAAGTTCATGTTTTTAAAGGAGGCAAGGCCAATTGTATGCAAATTATTTGTGATAGCAACCTATGCTTTTCAAATTGCTCCTTGTTGGGAAGATTGTATTTTTCACTTCAAGCACTGATGATATATTCTTTTGTGATAATTTATATAAATCATTTCTGTAGAAGATATAGAATAAGTGGATTGATTATCAGGACCAAGGTGCTAGCAAGAATTGATTAACTTTAGTAAAAGATTGTTTTATCTTCATACAATTGTTCTTGGAGAAGGACATGGTTTGTTGTGGTTCTAATAAGGGGGAGGACACCAGTAGTCTCATATTGGTTGGGAGTCAATGGAAACTCGCGCTTATATGAAAGGAATAGACCTTCCCATGTGAGGCATCTTTTAAAGGATAAAATCATGAGGCCCACGGGCCAAAGTGGATAATACCTCACGTGCGACCAACGGATCGAGGGCCGAGCCCTTGTCCGCAATAAATGGTGCGCCAGGTAGGGGTAGCGGTCACCCCTGCTGACTGTGGGGTTCCTCGGACTATACACAGCTAAGTCCACCTTTGACGAGGGGGCTCTGTTGTGGTTCTAATAAGGAGGAGGATACCATTAGTCTCACATTGATTACAAGTCAATGAAGACTTGCGCTTATATGGAAGGAATAGACATTCCTATGTGAGGTGCCTTTTAAAGGACAAAATCGTGAGGCTTACGGGCTAGAGTGGATAATACCTTACGTGACCTACAGGTCGGGGGCCGAGCCCTTGTCCGCAACAAATGACTGGGAGTCTCGACCAAGACAGAAGAGGCCCCGGTTGCGAGACTAGTAAGACGAGAGAGCCCAAACGTACCCTGAGGAAGAGCCGAACTGAGGCCGATGTCGTAAAGGTGTTGTTCTGCTATCAATTCCGCCAGCTTTAGAACCTCGAAGTCAAGCAAACTCTGGTAATCCTCCTTATCCTCAAGGAGGACGGACTTATCCTTATTTGGAGAGAGCCACAGGTTGCTTCAGGCCCGATTAAAGCCCCAAAGAATGTCCGTGGAGACAAAGAAGAATTTATCCATCCAGCCATGCACGGAGGAAGGGAGACCGTCGATGAACTTGCATCCTTGGCGGGGACTAAAATACCACCATCCCTTCTCTTGGGGGTGCTTCTTTAAGGTAAATAGTGTACTAAACCAAAAAGTCTTCGGGCGAATACGGAGCTTGGTGCAAAGAAGAATAAAAACAACGATCATCCGGATGGAGTTAGGTGTGACCTAAATCGGGAGTACCTTATAAAAATCGAGAATATTGGAAGCAAAGGGATGGAAAGGCAACCGAAGATCTGTTCGGAGAGTCTCCTTGTATAAGACGACTCGATCCTTCGGGGCCGAAGACGCTCGCTCCTCCCTGCTCGGCACATCAAGTTGGAAGACTGAAGGGATGGAGTACCAAGACCTTAAACGGTGGAGGTCCTCTCCAGAAACGGTCGACCTCTTGGCCACAGGGCCAAAGAAGTCTCCGACCCTCTCACTGGACTCTCGGCCCTAGAAAATGCGGACTCCCGACGACCAGGAGAGGAGGCTCCCACGGCTGGAGCCTGGGGATCCTCTTGAGACCGAGAACAAGATCGCCGAGAATCCCAACTAGGTCGACTACTCTCACCTGGACTTCTCCCTCTGACAGATAGCACCATAAAACTATTTAAAATTAGAAAAAATGGGAACAAGAGAAGGAACCAATCGGGAGCGAGCTCGAAGAGGAAGACTCTGGAGAAGCAACAGCTCCCCAACAAGCTCGACACCTGTTGAAAAAGAAGTTGAAAGTGGTTGCTGGGCCTCCCGAAAGTCAAAATAGGCAAATGCAGAAGGGCAAGCCAGAACGGGAGAACAATCGCAACAGAAGAAGACTCCCCTTATACTTCGCATCCGCGATTTGAGTGGCCCCTACGGCGATCAAGCCCTGGCCATGCAGTAGGGATCGGGGTGAATAAGGCCCACTGCTCCCTGACACTCCGCCGCTCAGATTCGGCCATACGAGATGATTTGTGTGAGGTTCGAGTCCAATCATGTTCTGACAAATGGTGCTGCGCAAATAGGGGAAGCACAATTGCTAAGGGATGCCTTTCGGGATGGAATGATGGCCGTCCTCGAGTTGCCCGTCCCTCATTAATACCTCGAGAATCCGTGATCCTTTGAATCCTCCATAATGATTAGGATGCAATCAGTGAGGCGACACATCCCGTCAAAGCCAGAGACGACATGACAGCGCACTCGATGGCCAGCAGACTCACGGTTGCTTGGTTAGCCAGAGCCCGAGGATCCTCCAGCAAAGGCACTTCTTCCTCTGCCCAAGCCTAACGATTCGAACTTGGAAGTGGGGGGCATCTATTGTGGGGGTATCCACCTGGACCGCAATCCTCGGGGCCCACACCTTAAGACTCACCTAGCGGCAACAATGATACTAGATGGACGACCACGTCGTGAGTAGAGACCAAGGTCCATCCTTAGATCCGGCTCGACCCCCGGGTCGGGCCTTCACTGATCCAACGGATGAATATTCACCGACCCCACTGACAGCACTCTATCGATGACACAGCAGCAAATTTCCAGAGTGGGATTCAAGACCGGTGCAGCAAGGTAGCCTCTCTGACCTCCGGGACAGAGTTAGTCCAACCCTCAGGTCTAAGTTGCGTCGATGGCTTCAGAAGACCCCACAACGGGACTTGGAGCGAATACATCATGATGACTCCTTAGCTGAACCCCGACCTCGATCGTATCTTTCTGGCCGCATGGGTCTTCACCGAATCTTCTGACATTCCGCAGAGGCGTAGGCTAGCAGACACCTACGACTAACAAACTTGGCAGGTGTCCGTCCGACAGACATCTATGACTAACAAACCTGGCAGGCGCCCACAACGGCAGACGCCCATGATCAAGGAATCATGCCACTTACCTTGACAGCCCCTTGACAGCCTACGGGCTAGGGATACAACAAACTCCGGCAATCTCCTATATAAAGAGGTAAATAAGGGGATCCTAAAGGTAAGGACAAGAACAATGTGAACATATGCCATGCGACCCAGCTCATTCTTTTCTCTTTCCTCTACTTTGCTCAAAGCTCTGGCTAACTTAAGTATCGAAGGGTCCCCCACCGGAGAACCCTCGATGTGTGGACTTTCTTTTGCAGGTCTCCGACATCGTAACTGACACCGTCTCCCAGCGCCCACTTAGCAGCCACGTTAGCCCCCGGAGCTTTGACGCAATAGGATTCATTGAAGATACTCTTCATCCATCGAAAATAATTTTATGGAGAGTAAAAATGTCTACCATCTTTACTGACTGAAGTAATCCTTGGGTTGAGTATTTCTTTACGAATGGTCTAGAAGAAGGATTAGAGACTCACGAAGCTGATGGATGCAAGAGTTTGAAAGGAGCAAAATCTTAAAGCAATGCTCTGTTGTCTTCTGGAAACACTGGCTTGCTGACTCATATCCAGAATTGCACCTTCTATTTTTCCATTTGTGTTCCTATGTTTCCTACACCTTCTTGACTTAAGGAAGGTATTTCTTTTTACTTTGTTTTTCTACTCCATGTCATCTAATTCTTGCTACCATGTTGATAAGAAGATGTCAATTATCATTATTTAATATCTACCAGGTTTGGATTGATGATAATGAATTTTGTGTAGGAGCTGAGCCAGTTTATATTGGTTGTTGATATAATGTATAATGCTTCCAGTTTAAAAATCAAATTTTGGAATAGCTAAGTCTCTTTCAGATGATTACTTTCTATTTTTGCTTATGATCTCTTTTTGCAAGATTTTCTTATGTATGAATTACCGGTATTAATGAACAGAAATTGTTGCATTTGAAATCTTACAGGACAAAGATGGTGGATATGGTGGTGGACCAGGGCAGGTATATTTTTCATGTTGCAATCGTTGTAATTTAACAAGAGTTAATTATTTTTTGGCAAACATTTTCAAGCCTTCAGTCAATGTATTCACAAAACTTAATTCTAAATAATCACCCATCATCTTCTAGGTGAACAACTAGTTCTTTGCGCCAGAGAGAAGAATACTTCATGCCAAATCGTATAAAGCTAGAAGCTCTTTTAATCCATTATCTTTGCATAAGTTTCTTTAAATTTTATATGTTTTGCAATGTGAGACATGGAAAGTCATAAAGATATTGAGGATTTATCTGATCATGATGGAGCCTCTAAAGAGGAGACGATCGGTGATCAAAATGCCGCAGAAAACTATTGATGGGAACTGGCCAACTGTCAAATACTCTAACAATATGGTTATACATAGAGGTGAAAGTGTTACTGTCGAACTTAGTTTCCATCATAAATATCAGTCCGATGTTCGTTTGCTTCTTTGACGTAAATGGCTTTTTTGGGCGGTCTATACATCTGACAAAATTAGGTAATGAACAGTAAGAACATAATATTTTATATGTCCTGATGCATCAGCAAAATAAGGCATATGCTGGATATCATTTTGATATATATGGGATTGGAACTTGCATATGGTCTACAAGGAAGCGCAACAAAGAGAATTGTCATCCATCAACAATGGACACCATGGTTAGAGAATGGTAACCGAGATTAATAATGGCCTTTCTCTTACTTCATCCATCCTGCCAGTGCCATCTTGCTAAGCTATTCTTTTCTTATTCAAGACATATCAGCGTCCTGCTTGCAGCAATAAATGGCATCCCAATTCATGTTAGATTTCTGTGGTACTTTATTGGCTATATCTTATTCAAGACATATCAGCGTCCTGCTTGCAGCAATAATGGCATCACAATTCATGTTAGATTTCTGTGGTACTTTATTCGCATATAGCCATTCTTCCATGACCCTGTCCTAAGCTGTCACATGAACATTGGCCCCTCTAAGTTCATGTTCCCATACTGGCCCAAAGCTTTCTGTAACTCCAGACTATTACCTCTCTGATAAGAAGCCTCTAAAGTCTAAACCCATATGAAAGAGTTAAAGTAATGCTTAAACTCTCATGTTGGAGAATTTTCTAAAGTTTTGCATGAAGCACTCCATTTCTCAATGGTCAAATATTCAGAGAAAGTCTTTTTAATTTCTTATGAGAGCAAATATCCTGCATTGGAATGGGTTGGTTTGAAGTTCTGTAAACAAATCTGAAAGTTGAGTTAATTCTAAAGTGAGTTAGAGTTTCATGTTTAAGTTGGAAATAAGCTCAGCCCATTAAAAAGGAACAGACACGGCTGAACATACTCTGTTACTGTTACCAGCATGGTGGGTTTATGTAAACCACGATGGCTTTCTACTTAGCTTATGCAGTTGGAATTCGACCAATTAAAGTGGTTTCACATCCATTACTTTGTGGTGTGGATCCATGGAATGGATTTATGATCATGTAAGAAAATATGATGGAACATAATGTCTGAACCTGTTGGTTTGATATATGGTAACAAAGTTGAAGTTATTTCCTGACCTCGAACCAGTTAAACAGGCTTTGGTTTGGCCAAGTATCGACATGGCAATTCAGTGGATTTTAATCCAAATATGTGTAGACTGAAACCTGATTGCAAGAAGTTTTCACCCAGCTAGATTCATATGGTGCTGAACCTTATTAGAGAAATCTGAAAATAATTCAGGTTTGGTTGAGCCTATTTGAGCTCGGAATCAATTCTAAATGTGATGACATATGGATTCATTGGGCTTAGCCTAATCAAATTGATCCATACTTAATGGGAAAAGTTAACCCAATTAAGTTCAAATCAAGTAAAATTTTGCAATGAATGAGCAACCTATCTGAATTGAATTAAGTCCAGATTGCTTCATCTTTTAAGCTCAGCAGGTTGCTTGGAGTTTGAAACAAGTTGAGGGCTTAAGCTTAGTTGGATGGCCTTAAACCTGTCATGTTAAACTTGGATGGAGATCAAATTATTTTAATGGGCCAATGTAATTTGGCCAAAATTGCTTCCAGCCTAAATGAATGTGATTAGCACTTGATTGTATTATTCTTAGACTAATTAAGAGATTAAACTCAATAAGAATGAAATGAGACCCAACCAGTCTGCTAAGGTTTGACCTGACCAAATATGCTATATTCAAATGGGCTAAGGAAGAAGGCCATGTCTAAATAAGTATTCTTGAGTTCAAATGAGCTGAAAGGGCCAAAACCTAAACCAAAATGCTTAAACTTAATTAAAAAAAGAAGAAGAAGAATGGTCTCATAGCATAGTCTAATGGGTACAAACTCACTTAAAATTAACTGAATCCAATCTGAAAGTGTTGACCCCATACGTGGAACTCTAAACCTACTCAAATGCAATCTAAAGGGGTTGGGATCTTGAATAATTTGGTTAGGTCAGACCCAATTGGAAGGAGTGTACATGTAAAACAAACTAGTAAGGATTAGACCCCTCAAAATTTATGCTCGGGTTAGTCCTCTAACCTCAGTAAATTCAGCTAGTTTTAGTCCTCTGACATTAGCTAAATTTAAAAAAAAAAGAAAGAAAGAAATTTCGACTTAGCTCTCTGAGTTCATCATGCTAATATGACTTTAGTCCTCTAAACTCATACATGGAATGGTTGCTGACTTAACCCCAGGGACCGCAGTTGGTGACCCTCTTTGCATGTGACTTGACTTAGTCCTTTGACTCTTGTAAAATTCATACTTTGGTTAGTCCTTGGACCCCAATTAAATTCAAACTAGATTTTAGTCCTTTGACTCTAGTCAAATCAAATTTGGGCTAGTCCTCTGATCCAGTTCAAAGCCAGGTTTGGACCTAGGCCTCTAAGTCCATCATCCAAGATGTGAGTTTAGTCCTATAAACTCTCATACATGGAGTGGTTTCTTGCTTGACCCCTTGAGTTCTAGTCGGTGATCTTTCTAATGTGGCTTGAGTTAGTCCTTTGACTCTAATCAAATCCAAGCTAGGTTAGTCCTTTGGACCTGGTTAAGTCAAAGTCAAGCTAGGATTAGTTCTTCAATCCTAGTCAAGCTCAAACTAGGGTTAGTCCTCTTGACCTTGTTAAATCAAATTCAAGCTAGGGTTAATCATCTGGTCCTTGTCAAGCTCAAGATAGGATTAGTCGTGGCCATGGTTAAGTCAAATTTATGCTAGGATTAATCCTCTAGCCATAGCCAAGTAGGGTTAGTCTTTTGGCCTTGGTTAAGTCAATTTCAAGCTAGGATTAATACTCTAGTCCTAGTCAAACTCAAGCTGGATGAGTCTTTTCGCCCTAGTTAAGTCAAATTCAAGCTAGGATTTGTCCTTTGGTCATCCAAATAAGGGTTGGTCCCTTGGCCCCAGTTAAGTCAACTTTAAGTTAGGATTAGTCCTCTGCTCATGGTTTTGTTCAAGTTGGGGTTCATCTTTTGGCCCTGGTCGACTGCAGTTCGTCATCTAACTTTGATCCTCCAACTTTGGTCAAATTAACTTTGACCTCATGTTATTAAGTTGTGCAAAAATCCAATTTCAAGTCGGATCTCCATGTTATTAAATTGGGTAAATCCAAATCCAAGCTCGAAATCCTTGTCATTAAACTAGAGAAGTTCAAATCAAATCAATATGCTGATGGACATCTATGTCCCTAAACTGTATTCATACTCTTCTTGCCATTGTGCATCTTTGCTTCTCCTTATATTAATTGTAATATATATATATATATATATATATATATATATATATATTCATTTTTTTTGTAAAATTGGGTATGCCGATGGATAAGCCATGTAAAATATATACAATTTTTTTTTTTTAGTTTTATCATGTTTCATCTTCTTTCAGAACTTGTGGACAAGGTCTCTTAATCAGAAGTTCCTCAATATTTGTGAGTAACAGTCAATTTTTGAGTTCATCAGAAGCCATGGACCTATGTAAACAAAAACCCTCCCCCGTAGGGTGAATTTGACAGGTTCATAGACCATAGTGAAACATTTCATTTGTGCATCTCTTATCTCACCAAAGGAGCACTCCTTCCAAGGAGCAAATTTGTGATCCTATGAACATCTCACCAGCCTTAATAATGTTTCTAAGCCAATTTTTGGATATGACCAATAATGGGTTTTTTTCAGTTGAAATGTTAAGGACTTCAGTCATTAGGATTGCATGTTGTTTAGATGTCTTTCTGAATTGAGCTTCATACAGATCCTAACATGATGCCCATTGCAGTGATTATTTGTAACTCAGATCTTCTCAAAAATATTATTTGTAAATCAAAAGGAATCCCTTTTGGTCTCAAATTATCAACATTGCTGACTTACCCTGGGATATGAAGAAAGAAACCCTTAAAATGGGGCTGTGTCTTTATAAGTTCGGTTCATTCATTTATGGAAGTGAAATCAAATCTCAGCAAGGTGTATTATGGTCACTCCTTTTCTTTTTTATCCCTTTTCACTTATGTTTGTATCTTTATTGGCAATGCTGAATATTTATGTCATATGCTCATGAAGTTTGTCCACATTCATGGTGGTGGGGATTTGGTAAGAAGGGAATGATAATAGTCTGTCAAAGCTGGTAATAGTAGATTGCATATTTATATGTCATCACTGCTTCTGATAAGTGGCATATTGGGTTCGCAGCACTCATGTACCACATGCTTCTCGATTTTTGGATGCACGCATTCAATGGTCTTAATCTTATCATTCTTGGAGTATTTAGGCAACCTTTTTTCCTTGTATATTTTGACAGTAGAGGTGTAGGTCCTAATTTTTTGCTTTGCAGAGAAATCTAACAGGCCTTTCAGTGAGATATTTTATTGAAATTAAAGCGTGTTGGGAAAGTTAGCTAAAATGAGCCAATACATGAAAAAACTGCTATTCCCCTAGAACTGAGACTTGTTCTGAACTCAAAGAAAAAGAAAAATCATGATAAATTTGAAACAATAAAAGAATATAATCTTGAATATCTGTAGCCTAATTGATTTCTTTTTGGCGAATGTTTGAGTTACCATTTTGACCTATCTAAGAATTTTGTGTTCTGAGATGTGCAGGCAACCATAGCATATAGGCTGCCCATCTGCACGTATAAGTTATTGATCTAAATCAGTTGCAGATATTGAGTTTTGAAATGAAAAGTATCTGCATGTGCAAGTTATCTTGTGGTTATGCTGTTGTAAGTGGCAAGATTGTACTCATGCAACTTTATCATCATGCATGAGCACATTATCTTTGTACACGTGCAAGTTACCTCTTTGCATAACTTGAAGTAGCTGCTATCAACTTGAATATTCAGATATAAGACATGAAGTTCAATGGCATGGAAACTGTGTTTAAAATGTGCTGTGTACTGTTGGATATGCCCCTGGATATGCATGTGTGGTCCCTTGACTGCACTGCATTGCTTAAATGTGCTGACTATATGCAGTTGTACCATACATGGACTTAAAAGGCAGTCCAGTTAACATTGTATGGCTGCATGTCGGCCTGCTTGATATTGTGCGACTACATATATGAGCTCGCTTAGCATTCTGGAGTGACACATATAACCCACTCTTATGTGGGCCCGTGCAGGTGAGGCAGGTTCAAACTGATGGTTAGGTTTGATGTTGGTTTTAGATGGGCCTGGTACAGGTAATAATAAATTAAAATATTGATTATGTTATAATTATTGCTATTAGGCATTAGGTACGCAGCAATAAGCACTAATTGTTAGCTATTATTATCCATGCAAAAAATGTTACTATCATTATTGTATTTAATGTATTATTTATTTTTAAATAGTTAAAAAATAAATTACCTGACCCCCTGTACACTGCAGCTGCCTTTTCATGAAGTTTTTTCAAGAAATTACCTGATGCAAGGGAATGCAAACTCCCGAGGCTGGGCTTCCACATATCTTTACTCATCAAACCTCTATGAATACTCCCATATTTAATAAATACGCATCTCTTGGTTTAATTCTCTTTCCAAGGGAAAGAAACAAGAGAGGTGCACCCACCAAAAACAAGAGTATGTTTAATAGAAAAGATCTTTGATCCAATGGGGATTAGAGCCATCCATGCATGTCTCATTTGCCCGCATCTGCCAAACACTAGGAAGGATGCTTAGACTACCCTATAAGCCCAACCATGTAGGTAGAGGTTATAAACTGCAACGCCCTCCCAGCCTCACCCTCATTTTGATATCAGATGACTGAGCTCATATGGATGTTGGACAGCTTAACAACTTCTAGTTTGTCCTATTAACGTGCTCATTACGGCTCATATATTACTTGAGTTATGTATGTTGTATATATCAGATGTCTTAATTTATGCATATGGGCATTTGCCTGATGCAATCAGCAAGGTGAATATATAACCCTTCAATTATAGCAATGAGATTTAATACTCATGCACTATTAAATAGATTGTTCAGTATGTGCTTAAAAGTCAAAATGATTGTCCTTGGAAACTTAAATAATTGATTTTTCAAATGACCACACTTCATTTTGAATTTTCATTGGGTCACTCTTTTTTTTTTTTTAATTTTTTTAATAAAAACACACTAATTCGGACATGCACATGCATGTATATATTTGTTGATTTGCTAATACATGCATGCATGCATGCATATATTCATGATGCTGAAAGGAGATGAGTTTTTTTGGGTCTGTCTCATTAACCCTTGGATGGAAATTAATTAGTTCTCATGAATGTTTATGATGAGTACAGGCAGTTTTGGAAATAAAATCCTCTTGTAAAGATAGCACCAAGTTGCCTAACTATCTTTATAATATCTTTTCTATTCGATTATATCTCCTCCCAAATCTCTCACCAAACCCATTTAAATTGCTTGTATTATCTCAATATATATTTTTTTCTAAACAATTATTTGCATGTGTCCATATACTATTATGTGTATATGCACACATGTATGTACTGAATCTTCTGATATATGCAATTCAAAGGAGTGTGTTGGTCTGTTTGAAATTGTTATCCATATTGCATCTTTACCTTTCCTGCTTTTTAATCTTTTCTGACCATTGACTCATATGCATTCTTCTTGTAGCTGCCTCATCTTGCAACAACTTATGCTGCAGTGAACACACTTATTACGTTGGGAAGTGAGAATGCATTATCATCAATAAATAGGTCATAAGTTGGTTTTTTTAATCAATATCTCATTGTTTGCTAGTGTATCACGTGTTGTTTGGATAATATATTGTTCTTCAATTCACAGAGATAATTTATACAAATTTTTGCTGCGGATGAAGGATTCTTCAGGTGCCTTTAGGTGCATTTCATTCTTACTCTATTAATCGTGCACAAGTTTTGAACTATATTTGGATGTCTGTTGATATTTCTATTTAGTAATTTGACATAGCAAATTGCATGCGGTTTGTTGGAAGATTAGTTTCTCACCATGGTTTAGGCACCAGTTTCATATAAAAAAGCTGCAGGCACATTAGTCTCGGAAGATAATTACTAATGATGGAGGAACCACAACCCTGGGATGTCTTATTTCACATTTGCATCAATTTACTTATTACTAGCAACACTCTAGGTTCATATTTAGTTGTTTTTATGTAATTTTAATTGTGACATTCCAATACCATAGATATCATGGTTTCACAGCTCTATAAATCACTTTCTTGGGCCTTTTGAGCTTCAACATTTTGGCTTGTCCATTGCCAATATGCACTAGACTTTGCTGTGCTATTGTTATTTGCTGAACTTTGGAGTTTCGACTGCCAAGTGTTTAAGCTTGCTGGGAGACCCTGAAAATTGGTTACATGTCATAAACTATCTTTTTGAACGGAACCAGATCCTATAAATTGGGTTGCCCCTCCTGTCTTTCCGCACTGAAAATAGCCAATCTTGTTTTTAATCTTTAGATATAAGGTTACTGCCGCTATTTTTTCTACCTGTAAATAATGGCTGGAATCTCTATTCAAGGAACAATCAACATTACACTAGGGCTCAACTTGCTTTATGATTAGTTGTGCTGACATAATTGTTCATTTTGAAATTGAATTTTTGACATCCAAGGTTCTGGATTGCTTTTTGAGAATCCACCATCTTTACTCACCCAGCATTTTTCATTGCATAGATATGCCTTGAATTATATGTAAAGTAAATCAAAGCTGGGGCTTTATCAAATCACCTTAAAATACATTCTCTTTTACAATTTTGGATTGATTTGATGAAAGATTACGGAGCTGCCATTGTTGTCAATAGGAAACAGTGGCTATGATAGGGTTTGAAGTTATTGATCTGGCCTAAGATGACTTCTTGTGTTTTGATGACATAATATAGAGGATCAAGTTTTGTCATGAATTTGATTTCTCACTAGGATATTAACCCAGAAATTGTGTCACAAGGAAGTCACACCTTTGAGGGGCTGCAGTAAAGGTTGCATGTATTACGACCTGCAAAAAAGCTCTACAATATGAAGTTCTTAACAGTCTTAGGCATTAAAATAATGCCATTTTATTAATGGGAAACATCTTGAACTTGTGCGCATTATATATCTACTAATATAGGGTAGTGTTCTTCCTTTCATTGATTTGTTTTTTCTTAGAATGCTGTTAATTTACCTCCCTCCCTTCCACCCTACCTTCCCCTGCCCACCCCCCCCTCTCTCTCTATGTTTATCTATCTGTCTTTTTCTGTCTCTCTAATTCCTTTTCTAAGTATGAACCAAGTTAGCCAAATAATTTTGTTCTTATTATGCTTGGTGAAGGGCTTTTTGTGGATGATTTCATTTTTTATCCAATCTCTTTTGTTCACCATTGTAAAGTTTATTCTTTCTGTAAGCTTAGAATTGGTTAATAGATTCTTCCATTGATGATAGACCCTGTATAGTCAACCTTTATGAATCCAACTTTTCTTGTAATACATGTTCATTTTCTTTTTATTAGAATGCATGATGCAGGTGAAATTGATGTCCGTGCTAGCTACACTGCAATATCAGTAAGTTAGATTTACCTCCCTTTCTCATTTATTTTTTCTTCCATGTTAAGTTTGTCTGTTCTTTGGTGCTTTGAGAAAGAATAGAGAAGTCCTTGAGCATGTGACTATCATGAATTGAACAAGAATATGACCTCTTGTGTCTGCATTGTATAGATTTAAATATCTTATGTTTGTATGCTTGTGTGCATGTATCCATGTAAAGTAAAATTTTATTACTTTTGACCATAAATGATTGCTTATCAGTTGAAATGATAATTGTAGAATGCCTACATTTAAACCATCACAGAATGCCTATATTTTGTTTAAATTCAAGTTTTTAATACTAATATGGTGTGTAGACTTGTTCAAGGGGAAGTAACCAACTTGTTAATATTTTAATTCTATAATACAACTAATAACAGTGCATGTTTTTTATGTTAATCAGCAGGATTAATCATATATTTGCTGATCTCCCAACACTGTAAAGGGTATTTCTATAAGTCCATGTAAACAAGTCCCTTGTGGGTTGAAAGTTAAACCAGACTTTCTTAGGTTCTTACTATGTAGCTCAAGTTACAATATGCATAAGAGAGCTGTTGTTGTTAGGTAGTTGCTTGCATGGTTTCAAATCTTGGTGGGACATTCTGTAGGATGCTAGATGAGGTACTGTCCCAAGTGTTAGGATCGGACCATCTGATGTCCCGATTGGCACATCCTAAGATGCCCTCTGCCCCATGTGTCAAAACAGATACACCCCATTTATGTCAATATGTATGATGCTCTAACAATTGTTGCTGCATCACCAACTTAATATCCACTTCAAGATGCAAAGTGTGTCAAGTGACAAATGCATGCAAAATTGACATAGGTTTAAGAATTATGACAATCACTGAGATGAGACATTATGAATAAGCTTGATGTTAATGGTTAGCTTGAAACTTACGGGGTCAAACATTCTTTTGCCTTTTCTAATTCTTTATGTTCTGACTTGATTGCAGCAATTACTAACAGTATATAATGCTTCTTGTTTACGGTTAGATTTGTAAATTCTAACAAAAATTCGGCATGTGTAGAAGAAATGCAGGTGGAGATGCAACTTATTAAGGGGGTTTATTCTCAATTATTAGATGTTAAGTGTTTCTCTTGGTAAAATCTGTTTCGAACTCTGATGGTCGAGATTGACTCTGATTTAAGGTTTATGATAATCAAGTTAATATATTCTTTTACATTTAAACATGAGTTTTTTTAAAAAAATAATTGCTTAGAATGCACAAAAAGTTGGAGACACTAAACATGCCAAGCAACAAATGATGTAGGGAACCATGGGTTTTATAATTGAATAGTTATTTAGGCTCCCATCTTTTCATGGTTCCAATTGAACACAAATTTATGTTATATTAAGTAATTAAACAAGAAAAGTTACTCAGTTCATGGACATCCAAATGTGTTTCCTTCCTATATCTTACTTGTATATATGAAGTTAGAACTCTTATTTCTTGTGAAACCAGGTTGCAAGTATTTTGAACATTTTGGATTATGAGCTTGCAAAAGATGTTGGAAATTACATCTTGAGGTTGGTTCTTCTGAGTTTTCTTCTGTGCATTATACTAGAATTCAACATTCCTTTTTCATTTTATAGTCTGTACAAGCAGCTAGCTATGGTGTCACTATCTTATCAGAAAATAAAAAAAAGAAAGCTTTTCCTTTGAGCTATTTCTCCTGTTCATTAATAGCCTTTTTTATCACATCTCTTGAGCTGTCAATATTTCTTACTGAAATTAAATGCAGGGTAAAAACCATTAATTCTGCTATTACAGCATATACAATAGATATCCATACATTGCTCCAGTAGACAAATTGATTGTTGGATCACAAGTTCAGCTTTCTTATTGAGGTTCATAAGCACCTTTTTCTGAGCTTCCAGCACAGATGCATGATAGGCTTTGAGAGTGTTGTCTGAGTTTCAAGGACAAAGTTTTTCACCTTTTAGTAAAAGTTAACACATGCACACATGCCCTATGTGCCTTCTGTGGAAATTGAATCTACTATTCCCCATAATAAAGAAAATTTGAATTTTAGAAAATGCTGGAATGTCTTTTGTGAAAAGGCCGAGTAGAGGAGCACTTTGAGGTGTGAGGTTGTATATATCACGTGGACATCACATAAAATACTTAGGTTGGAAGACATGAACGCATGGATGTGTTTGTTTCCTGGACCCCATCCTCGATATTCTGTTTTAAGGTAGCATGTTCTAAATTAAGACTCTGATGACAATGATACAGAGAAAGGATTGCTGCTTTTATGTGCCTCACATTGCGAAACCAATTGTAATACCTAAGTCCATCTTTTGGAATTGATCCATACATTTAGTATAAAGAATTACTACATAGAATGGACATGTAGAAGCCCTTTGGGCAAGTCTAAAGTAAATAAAGTTGGATGGTAGCATGTGACTCTGCACAGCTGCAATTTGTGAAAATGGAAATTGGCTGGGAGAGCCAGGAGGCTGCTTGAATAAGATGGAATGGCTTTAGGTATAACCTTATTAGCTATTAGATTATCCGAGTACACGGACAAGTTGGACTGTTTTGGTAAGAATTGAGCATTCAGTGTGATGACCTGGAAACTCCTGAAATGGAAGGTTGGTATCCCTAAAGTTTATAGCTTTGGTTTGTGCCAAAAATTGTCTTGATGAGGATGGCCGATCAGTGTATATAATGGGGCTAACAATGTAATCTTAGTCATCATTTGCTAGTAAGAAAAGTGATAGAAGACTTTGAGTTTGTGTGGCTCTACACCCCATCATTCAGCTTTCCTTCATGGTAAATCCATCATACCTCCATATGGTTCACCCTGAAACACTGATCTGTAAGTTGTGAGCAGTGGTGCCATACTGCAAGGAATTCATGATATATAAGGGATCACTTGTAGTATAAACGCATAGAGACTAATAAGCAACATAGGTTCATCTCAACTGTCTTCTTTAGAGTGACCTTTATTTTGACTGTTTTTTGAAGAATAATGCCTTTGTTTCTTAATTTGGATGCTCATTTGCCATTAGGATCTAGGGATCTAGGATGTTACATCTCAGGAAGCAGAAAAGCTGCATGTTGTTTTGTTTTTCTTAAGAGCAGCTTTCTATTGAATTAAATAATATCCTTGGTTATCTGATGCTTAACACCGATGGAATGTACGATGAAGATACCTTGCACATCTGTTGTAAACGTGATCAACCTATAAGTCAAGGTCTTTCATGAGGTCATCGCCTTATTTTTGTATCAAATAATCTGGATGCTTTTCAAAATTCTATATGATTTCTTATGTCAAATATATGAAACTGATTGTTTGGGGGTACACAATATGCTTATTGCAGATGTCAAACATATGAAGGTGGTATTGCTGGAGAACCTGGTTCAGAAGCTCATGGAGGGTATGTTTCAATCAGAACTTTATTAACATCTCTATATGGCATTATAGGCTACATAATTTTGCTTTTAGACAGCTGCCTACCTTTCAGCTCAGAGTCAACGACTTTGTTTGTTTCTTGAAGGTACACATTTTGTGGGTTGGCTACCATGATTTTGATTAATGAGGCTGATAGACTGGACTTACCAAGTTTGCTTGTAAGAGAATGTCCTAAGTTTTTCTTGTTTTCTTTTTAATTTATTTTTCTGCATTTTAGAAGTGAGTGCCTAGCTGTATTACGTGAACACTCTTGTTGAGCTCCTAGAAGCCATGTAAGATACCTATTGGAATCGGGTATTTGTGAGACACTCGGATACTTTAATTTTTATTACGGCTTATGAAAATTGGTAGAGAGTTGCTCTTTTAATAACGACTTTGACCTGTCATATTGCTGTCAAAAGTGAGCTTTTGTTCTTTTAAGAAATTGGTTATGCAATGCAGGTTAATGATGTAGGTATAAAATAACTGTACAAAATGTTAAATTTCCAAAATCCTTAAGGAATTTGGTAGTTTGGATGGGAAACTTGCATACTAAATGACCTTAACAAATAGTATCTTTTAACGTTCTTTTTTATGCAATATATATACATGGACATGCATACATATGTATGTACATGTAGACAGCTTTTGCAGCTATCAGTGAACTGGGGCTTGCACCAGTGGTCACCACCATCTACTTAGCAACTAGAGAATCTGACTTGGATTCTTGAGGTGCAACCTCAAAAATATGGACTTGGATAATTATATTGCAGCTGGGTCTCCCCTTCTCTCTCTTTCTCAAAAAAAAAAAAACAAAACAAAACAAAAAGCTTGGCAGCAATCAAACTCTTCTACCTGTCACATTTAAGAGATGGGGTTTTTTGCAAAATTCAGATTCTAAATGTAGATGGATTATTTGGTTCTGGCTCTGCATTGTTTATGCTTATCTATTAACTCCTGAGCATATCATGTAACAAAAGGTCTTGAGTATGATTGCAAATGGGTATTAACTTTAGGATTTCTTACCATATTTTGTTATGAAATAGAAGACTAGTACTTGTAGTACATGTATTCCATGAATGGCAACCTTACTGATTGGGAAGTATGAAATTGTATATTGAGTCGTATTCTTTTAAAAAAATTAGCTAACTCTGACATATTTTTTAGTAATTATAGATCTCTGCGAACTCATACAAAGCAATCACCAATCAAGCTAGTTCTAATATTGTTCTCCAGTGTTTACAAACACCATCCCAGATGTGATTAAATCCTTACTGTTTACTGAGGGATACTTGTAGCCCTTTTTCAGATTGCACTTTCATAAATTTACTTTATTGTAAATTTATATTCTCATAATAATGTGTGCCATTATGATTAGGACTGGGTGGCATTTCGTCAAGGAGTAGAAGGTGGATTTCAGGGCCGAACAAATAAGTTGGTTGATGGTTGCTACTCCTTTTGGCAAGTAAATTTTTGTTCACATCCCATCAGTTTGTATCTTGTTCAATATATATCCTAAAATTTCAAAATATCTCTAGGGAGGTGTCCTTGCTTTGATGCAAAGGTTATTGCCAATCGTTGACATGCAATTGATGCCATCATCTGACAATGGAGAGTTGTCATCTATTGGAAGTACATGCAGTATTAAATCATCTGATTTGGCTGGACAGGGAAGTGGTATGAAGGACAATACATTTAAAGTTGTTAAGATTTATTATTTTGCATTTGAAGGCAATTCGCCTAATGCTGCAGAAAGGAGGTGTATCTTATTTAGTAAAATTTTTCTTCCTTACATTGGTTTGTTTTGGATTAGTAGATCTTTTATGGCACCATCTTTTTCCATTCAAGAAAATTGTATGTTTCATCTTTTTATTGTGCAATGTAGCAAGACCATGATATGTACTGACCATATTGTGACCAACAAAACCTATCCCAACTATTTGAAATCATAATCATGAAGTTGCTTATGCTGATCTGATCCCAGAATTCAAGTAGCAGCACATATTAATCACCGAAAAAGGTACCGGTGCATATCTTGGTCTTTATTGGCTGTATTGTATCAATGAGGTACCTATACCTGTATGCCTCTCGCTACTGACCTGCACTGACATGATACATCACCTCTTGTAATGTGCAGGCACCAAGATACATGCCATGTGTTTTTATGGTACCATACTGTGCCAATCAATACTGAACCTGCAAGGTACCGAGAATGGTACTAGAAAGTACTTCAAACCATGATCTATTTTTGGATGAAAAAGATGGATGGTTGACGTAAACAATCAGTCTTAAGAGAAGGTTTAACCATGAAATTAATGCTATTGGATTTCCAATCATGTCTTCATAAAAATTTATAACTTTCTATACAGATCTATATGTTAGACAGGGGTGAATAAAAGACAAAAATGGTGGATAATTTAGGGTTATAATGTTTATATATCAGGATCTAGAGGCTTAATGCATTTAGATGGAAGGGATGATGGAAGTTGGAGAAATGTGGGATGAAAGTGTTAAATTGGTTGATGTTGATGAGGTGTCAGCTATTTTAAAATCTAATTTTGTAGCTGAACATGCAAGAGGAGATCCTTGACAGGTTGGAGAAATTCTAAGCTCCTTTTTTTCTTTCCAAATATGTACAAAAAAGAAATAAGAGAAGCAAAGGTGTTTGACATATAAAGGCATGAGACCATGTCTTTAAGTTAATTTAAATGTGGCAAGTCATCAGTCTAGAGGGTGGTCGTGGTACAAGTAGCCATGGAACACATGGTACTAACATGAATACCCAGGTGACTTAGAGTGCAAATTACAAAGTCTTTAAAGAATCAATTCAAACTTGTCACTATTTAAGAATAACAAGAAAATTAGAAGTAATCATAAGAAAAGTACAGGAGAAAAATAAATCAAAGAAACACCATTACAATTATTTGAGGATCACTCGCATTAGGTACTAAGACAAGAAATCCCAAAAATTGTAAAGTACCATAGATCAGTCATTAAAATGCTTAATTTTAGGTTATAATAATTATTGGAAGTTTAGAATAAATTTAAGGCATTTTAGGTTGTTTCTTAAAAGAATTTTAACATGACCTTCCACACAAGAGGAGGTGATTGGTTAATACAGGATCTTCCACACAAGAGATGATTGATTAATAGATGATTCTTCTTGCACTAGATCCGGTCAAAATCAGATACCATCCTAAACAAAATAAAAATGGAATAGAGTACAAGGCATTCATCTCAGATGATATTGGTTTAATTTGGTATCAGGCATCCCTGATATGACATATCACAAATCTCTGCCCTTGATA
This sequence comes from Cocos nucifera, assembly GCA_006176705.1. NCBI lineage: Eukaryota > Viridiplantae > Streptophyta > Magnoliopsida > Arecales > Arecaceae > Cocos > Cocos nucifera. Next base: position 2,978,708 of record QRFJ01000012.1, read on the forward strand.
TCTTGGCCAATATAAACTGATAGATCCCAAATATGGGCTAATATTCTTCAATCACTTTTTTACTTCCATAAATAAATTTGTAATTAATAAACTGCATAATTGATAGATAAATTCCTATCTCAAATCTGATCACAGCACAGTTTGGTACAGTGAAACCCCAAGAATAACAAAAACTTATTCTCTTTTGTTCCAAATATTGTAACCCAACCTAGGCTGTATCAAGTATGTAAACTGGATTACATTTATAAGACAACCATGATAACTATGGCTTTTTTAATGGCTGGAGTAAGGTTTGACAATTAAAAAATTTGTTAAAAGTTATGCATCTTGATTAAAGGACGCCCTGATAATTGAGTTATAAATACTGGTCTAAGGGTTTAAGTTGTAAAGCTTTCAAGTTGATGCATACTTGTCTGGATGCTTCATTAAATATTTTGTATTTACTAACAATCATTATACCTTCATATGGTGAACCATCAATAAATAGATATGCATGCATTACCATATGCAAAATCTGATGTCATTCCTGGTAGTTTGGTCAATATCTAATTATGATTTCTTCGTTATACTTTTGAATTTATCACTCTTGACCATTTAGGGAGACCCCTATGATGAGACTATAGCCTCCTATTCTGTAATTCATTTCATATCATCGTGTATCAGGTGCTTTGCTTGTATTTTTCAATGAGTGGAATCTACATGAAAGCCATACTGTAAAGTAGATGCTTATTCTGTTTTGTTCTGCACTTGTTTTCAGTGGTGTAATGCATTGTCAATAATAATTGTCTTTAGTTGTATTTAGCTGAAGTAATGCATTATCAATAACAATTATGTCTTTAGTTGTGTTTAGCTGAATGCACTTTGTCATGGTATACTTTTGAAACAGGAAAACTTTCAGACATTGGTTTCCATTTCGTCAAAAGACATGCTGAATCTGTCCCTCTATTCCACAGCACTGCCTTGCAACAATATATACTCCTTTGTTCACAGGTAATGATGTAGGACAACTAAGAGAACTTCATCTCCAATGAATGCCAAAATTTGTTTCCAAAATTTATGCATAATATGGTTTGGAAGGTTTATTTGGGAATTGGGATGTAGCTTTGTTGGAAGATATCAAAGTTGCAGCTCTGTGGAACCTTTTTAGCGCACAGTTGATTTAGGTTGAACAACCAGAGTAAAAGTGATTAGTGAACATTTATGGAGTCTGATTTAGGGGTTGGATTTAGGAATTAAATGTTTGATTCTAGCTTATAAAAGTTTTTAGTATGAAACTAAAGAAAAAGGTATAGGTCAACGAGGAAGATAATAACTAGATAGCGGAATCATTATCACCTCTGATGCCTATAATTGTTAATAGGGATCCTCATGAAGTCATCAATAAGAAGGCTCAAAAGAGTCATCACTTTAAATACATGGAGTCTTTCACCATGGAGAAAAGAGGATTGAAAGCCCTAGGGATATTCCACATGTTATAAAAATTTGTGGTTCTGCATGGAATATTAAAACAAGCCATAATTTAAATTTTGGCGGAACTCTGAAACCAAAACTGAAACTTTATTTGTTGTTGGGCGCGGGCGGGGAGGGGGGGGGGTGTGGGTTTGGTGGGGGGTCATATTTTCATTTCCTTGAGTTCACAGAAGTATTTTCTGAAAATTAAACAATGGATTTTGCCTAGTTTTAGCAAGATTTAGAAGCATTGCAGATTTACAATATTTGGTGGAAAAATAGATCTTTTAACATGGTTTTAATTATCCTTAAGGTCGAATTTGTGGGCGATTAAAATATTTGATGAGGTTTCCATCAAATAACATGATATAAGGTTCTAAAATAATGTGAAACATGATCCTTTTGAAATTCTAGTTAACCTTTTGTGGATTTTTTTCACTGCAAAATCACCAAAATGTACTTATATACACCAAACAAGTCAATGTACTCTTAGGCTATGCTTGTCTTTTTGTTCTATTTTTTTTATCATTTTTTTCTTTTTTCCTTAAGAAACTTATGAAGAGACCAAATTGCTGAAATCACTGAAATCTCTAATATTTAAACTAATTTGATCTGAAAATTTGTCGATAATATATTATTCATGAGAAGCATTAAACTCCTGATTAGCATGTTTCTCACATTGAAATGGAGAGCCCAAAAATAAGACAAGGATTCCATTTCATGTTAACAGCGGTACAGCCAATTCAGTCTATAAGTCAATTATTCATACTGATTGGTTAAGGCAATAGCAGTATTCTGGAAGTACCAGCACCGTCGTGTTAAACACCAATGCAATCTAAAATGTAATGTTTGCTGTATTAATATTTATGTAATGCAAGGTTGCCCAGTGTGCAAGCAACATTGAGAAATATTTCTACCTACATAACATTTTTTTTTCAACAGTGTTATATGGACCATCATTAACCTATCGGCTTCTGTAGGTACTGGAGGGAGGGTTCAAGGACAAGCCTGGGAAATACCGTGACTTCTACCACTCATGTTACTGTCTCAGTGGGCTTTCTGTCAGCCAATATAGCTGGTCGAAGGATGCTGGTGCATCTCCATTGCCCACGGCAGTTTTGGGCCCCTATTCTAACCTGTTGGAGCCCATCCATCCACTCTATAATGTTGTTCTGGATGGATGCTATAAATCACTTGATTTCTTCTCAACATCCTGAGCTGCAAGGTGCCTCCATAAGCATCCACCGGTGGAGAGCGCAGCGGACCTAATTTTATATACTTGTCAAATTAATACCATGAAGACCTTATAATGGTGGGGCAAAAGATCTGGCTAAATTCATCTAAACTCAAAACATCATTAAAATGTATTCTGTAACTGCTGTTTCGTTTGGTAGATTTCTTTGGGGAACAGAAGCCTCGGATCTTATAAGTCACTGTATCATTAAACGGCTTGTAGAAACTTAGGCAAAGGGAAAGGGAGGAACAAGAATTGAATGTAGGCTTACATATCTTATTTGTATATGTTGTGGGAAATATCATGCTAGGGTGTAGCGATAGTTTTTAATATATCAAAAATATGTTTTCAACATGCTCTAAGTGGTGCAGTGCAAATACAGTGTTTCAATTACCATTCTAGCAGGAGGATTTCATGTGCTGTTGGAGCAACCTTGCAGGTGATCAGAGGTGGAATGGTTATGCAATGTGGCTGCAGATACTGGATTCATTTTGTTTCCCTAACATATTTTTAGTGTAGGAAAAACTCTTGGACTTCTGCACCCCCACAAGCCCATGATGGATGCATTTCATGGTGAGCATATGAAGACCAGGAGCCGAATGTAGGCTTGCATATTTTTATTGGTATTTAGCTGTGGAAATATCATGCTATGGTGTGGTGATTGTTTTTAATATATCAAAAATATGTTTTCAACGTGCTCTAGGAGGTGCGGTGCAAATGTGGTGTTTGAAGTACCATTCTAGCAGGAGGATTTCATGTGCTGCTGGATCGGCCTCCTATGTGATCAGAGGTGGAATGGTAATGGAATGCGTCCAGGGGTATTGGATTCATTTTGTTTCCCCAATTTATTTTACTATGAAAAATTCTCGGAGTTTTTCTCTTCCACGGGCCAATGACAGATGCATTTCATTTCAGGACTACAGATAGGAAACGCCCGGTGAATTGGTTAGCTGCAACCTGCGTAGCTGGATTGAGGACATGAGAGATGCTCCACAGGCACCAGTCTACGAATCAGTCTTGGATAAGCATTAAATAATGAAATTGGTTAACTTAGCTGATGCTGAGTTATGAGGCCTGCCATTAAATGTTTTTGCAAAACAAAAGATTTAATTTACTGCTGACTCGGAATTTATACTATTAACGCCTCGGAATTTCTGCATTTCCGAATGTTGTAACGGGCATGGTAAGGGATCCAAGAGGCTGTTGATCTGCACAAGGGGTCTAAGCGGCTATTGATCTGACCAAAGAGCTGCCAAATACATGGATGGGATGGCAATGGATAGATTTTGAATAGGATATTGTACTACCCATCTTCAAATCTAAATTTAATATTTTATATTTAAATTCTACCTGATATTTAGATAAGAAAAGAGATATCCATCCATGTGTCCAATGGGTTCGGGGATGTTTGTGGGTATTTTAATTTTTCATACTCAATTCATATCTTTTCCATATTCAAAAAAATAGATAAATATTAAGTAATATATATATATATATATATATATATATATATATATATATATATATATAGGTGGATTGGATTTTGCTCGATCGGATTTCAGTCTATATTCGATTGAATCTTCAATCATTAGATCAATGCATATCTGTACGCATGTCTAAAAAAGTATGCTTGAAAAAAAAAAAAAGGTGTGCATTTGTGTTTGAATTTTTTTTTTTAAATTTTTTGAGGCACGCATCTACTTCTGAAAAAGGTTTTTTGAGACACGCATCTACTCCTAAAAAAAAAACTTGTAAAAAAAATATCATCCAAAAAAAAAAGATGTCTAAAGATGTCTTTCCTTTTTTTTCTTAATACAGGGGCTTTTTTAAAAATTTTTTTTCTAATTTTTTTCCAGTTTGAAAGCATCTTCAGACCCAAAAAAAAAAATTTAAAAAAATTTTAAAAAAAACCCTAAAAAAAAGGAAAAAAAAAAGATATTTTTTTTAAGATGCAAGATTTTTTTTAACTTTTTTTATTTTTTTAATCTAAAGACATCTAAAAAAATTTTAAGAGAAATTTCAAACACAAACAAACTTTCAAGCACGTACGTGCAGATACGCGTTGATCTAACAATCGATAATTCGGTCAAATATAAATTAAAATTTGATCGAGCAAAATAAATGAATTCAAATATTATTCATATTCATAGATTCAAAGTGAATTTGGATCCAGATTTGGATAGAAAATAGCTCTATTCCATGCTATAATTTTCAAATTTTTTTCAAACCCAAATTCAATCAAATTTTATTTTTTAAATTTCACTGAATTTAAATAGAATACATGCTCATCAAATCGGATCAATTTTATCATTCCTAACGCTTCATAACACTTCATGCAACCCTAAAATATAATCAATATTAAATAAACCACGAAGGCTTCGTGATACTTGCGGTGCCCCGTCTTTCTCAACTCTCGATTCCATCTACCTGTCGCAAGAGTATAACATGGAGCCCACACTCCCCCGTGAATTATTGTTCACCCCAAGACCCCCGCCCCTTTTTTTTTTTTTTTTTTTTTTAATTCAATCTTAGATGGTACCATCTCTTTTGAGCTTTGCATCCCCACCGTCAATTTTGCCCACGGATGAGCTTTCTGGCGAACCTCCAACGTTCTCTGGATGGGTTCGCTGGTGGAGCGCAAGACAATTCAGTCGATCAATAGCCAGCCCTAAATGCACTCCGAACACAATTCAGGGTGCGGAACGGCAGACCAGAACTCAATCATTTTATGCAAGGCTTCCATAAACCATACCTAGATTGCTGGCTGATACATACCTGCCAGAAACCACAATTTTTCGCTCGGTCGGCAAAGCATTGCTACAACAAGGACACTCCCCCAACCAAAACTCCATTTGATGGCCGTCCTCAAATCATTTGTCTTCTCATTCTGCACAAGATCAGGTCAAAACTAAAAACAACGAATCACATGTTCATATGCTACCCTTGCATCTTTACATACTCCTTTTGCGTTTACAATATAAGAGCTAATAGACCATCTGTGGTAAACAAACCATACATGAAACCCTCATTGGTTCCCAGACAACAAAACGTGCACCAAGGACAGAATAAAACTAATCCTGGTAGTCCTTAAGGAGTGAAAAATGACCTAAGAAAACAAAATTTGTTACCATTCCCCGATAAAACTTGCCGACAAGAGAACAAGCATGCACACCCGGGTATTCAAACACTCCAGTAAGCAAAAAAACGAACCCCTTTCAAAATTTTAGTCTGGAAGCATCTGCTCATTGTCCGCATCTCCTTCTTCCTCTATCTTTGGTCTCGATGGGGTTGGGCCAGCTCCAGGAGCCTGCTTCTTCTTTATCCCACTCACAATATCATCAATCCTCAAAAGCATGCAAGCTGCCTCAATGGCTGTCTTAAATGTTTGTGCCTTAACATTGTAAGAGTCCCATATCTGAAAAAGAAAAAATAGGTTAGAGAGAGGTGAAAAGCTGGGGAAGGGTCTGAGGGGAAATCTTGAAGCCCATACCTTTCTCTCTTTCATATCAACAATAGCACCCGTGTTCCCATCAATGCCAACCCATGCATTTTCCTCATTAGCATGCTGCACCATAGAAGCATAAAAGTAATAATTAGGAGCACCACTTGTTAAGTTAAAGCTATCAAAAACTAGCATCATCATCCCATAGTAGCATCCCTCCGTGCAGGAGAGTCAGTGATGCATTCGAGTACAGCAGTCTGCTGAGATTTCATGATATAAAACCGCCTACACCTATACCTGCATGCACCTTCACATACTTCAATCCAGTGAGAATGCATTGCACAATGGAGTTGCATCCAATCTTAAATAGGATTTTTGCTTTAAGTAGTGTCTTGTTGGATGAAAACAAAATAAGTGTGGTGTCGCACATGGGATAGAATCAGATGAAGAAACTAGTGATTAGATTGGAAAGGGGATCTTACCGGCACAGTTGCAGTTCCTGCATATTATGGTGTGGCTCAGGCATTTTGTGTGGTCTTGTACAGTTTGACCATGTCTAATCTACAACTTGTAACTAGGTTTACTAAGAGGCTAATGCAAAATAAAATTTAAAAAGGGGTTAGGTTTTGCCTTTCACCTTTCCTTGGAGAGCAGTCATTGTTCGAATAACGTTCACCCCACAATTTTGAGCCAAGGTTCGTGGGATAGCCTCAAAAGCTACAGCAGCAGCTTCATAGGGCCACTGTTACACAATTGGACAAATGTGAAGCATATTGTCACACTAAGGACCGCAAGTGAATACACATAACAACACTAATTGAACCTCAAACTAATGTATCAACTAATAAGGAAGAAACAAAGCTTACCTTTTCAATACCTTCAATCGATGAACTCTTCTGTTTCAATGCTGCAGACACTGTCAACTCTGTGGCACCACCTCCAGGAAGAAGCTTTGGGTTTTTCAATATGTTCCGTGCTACTGACATGGCATCCTATGAGAGAAAAGTTAGCCATAGGCACATCAAGTCCAGAGTTTAGATAAACATTGCTAGCACAAAATCATACCTGCAAGTTTCTTTCAACCTCATTTAAAAGATCCTTACTTGCACCTCTTAAAAGAACAGTACATGCTTTTGGATCTCTGCAGTCCACAATAAATGCAAAAAACTCGTCGCCAAATTTCTTAACCTCAAACAGCCCAGCTCCTGTTCCAACATCAGATTCTTGAAGTTCCTCAGGCCTACTTACAATTACTGCCCCACAAGCCTTAGCAATCCTATTGTTGTCTGTCTTTCTCAATCTCCGGATAGCACTGACTCCAGCCTTGCTTAAATAATGGCATGCAAGATCACTAAGTCCTTTTTCCGTTATAACCAAGTCAGGTTTGAACTTCAGTATCTGCATACAGAGATTCTCTATATATTCCTCCTCCATCTTCAGCAAAACTTCCCTGACAAAAATACACTTGTTAGTGCCAAATATTAAGCAGATAACTACAGATTAGTTCTCGAAACCAACTACTTATGAGATGCTCAGATATCAATAAAATATGTTTTTGAAAATATGACAGCTTATATAATGTCTTTGGCTTCACGAGAATGTTATAACTATTTAATGGACAAGACTCAAATGAGTACTGAGGACTTTTTACATAGATTACCTACAAAATATAAAAAATGAACCCATCAAGGCGGCAAGTAGAAAATCCAGATTCTTTTTAAAGAAGATACTGATAAACATTGAATAATATACACCAAGTTATCTTTATAATTTGTTCAAACATTTTGCAAACAACTTCAGACATCAAAGTATCAGATGATTTTGGCTTTAATTATCTCAAAGAGAGCAAAACTTACAGTTCTAGCAAAAGGTTTAGCTGATCATGTCTGAACAAATACATTTGACCTTCTGAATATCTAGTTTTAGTCAAACAGATTCAATTCAAATTCAACTACACCTACTCAAGTCTACCTGAGCCCCTAAGTGAAAACCTACAGATAAGTGTTACTAGGACAGACTTGACTAATTTGATTTAGTAACTTGAAAAAAGTTCCAAAAAGCTTAAAGGCACTTAATTAAACAATACTGGGAAAGTTAGTTAAAATTACAAAGCATTCGTTTGATGTTAAACACATCCAGGTAACAGCAATTACATGCTAATGTAACATAATTTTTTTATTGAGATCTAGAAAAGTTCAACTGGAACTTCTTATGCTACTTATTGTGTTCTAGAAAGGGAGTGTTATCTTAAAATTCCTTCATCTTACAAACACTTCCTTGAGGTTGGTGCCAAGCATATTGTTGTAGCAATGTCTATTACTACTACAAATCATGATTCGCCGAATCGCCCTGAACCGCTAAGCATATTGCTGTAGAAATGTCTATTGCTGCTCCACATCATGGTTCACCCCGAACCGCGTGCCACATCGTACCAGCAGCTAACCGGTACGGTTCGGACTTCGATTCAGAATGCCGGTGAAAACGGAGTAAGGGAGAAAGAGAGAGAGAGAGAGAGAGAGAGAGAGAGAGAGTAGGGGAGGAGAGGGAAGGAAAGGAAAAGACCGACGGTGGCCCGCCGAGGCCACTGGAGGGCTCCTAAGGCTTTGTGGTCCTCCGCAAGATGTGAGAAGAGAGAGAGGGGGGAAGCGAGAGAAAAGGGAGGGGAAAGCGGCAAAGAGGCCGCTAGAGGGCTGCCGTAGTTGCCGGACGGACCAAATAGCCCGCAGCCGCTATAGGTTCAAAACAGGAGCGAAACCCCTATTTCAAACCTATAGCGGCCGCGGGCTATTTTGGGACGTCCGGCAGCCTTCTCGCAGCCTTACCCTCCCTCCTCTTTTCTCCCTTCCCCTCTCTCTCTCCTCTCATTTTCTCTCATGGAAGACTGCAGAGCCTAAGAGGCTTCGACGGCCCTCCAATGGTCTCCACGGTCCTCCGATGGTCACCGCCGGCCTCCCTTTCCTTCCCTCCCTCCCTCCCTCCCTCTTTTTTCCTTCATGATTCATCCCTCATTTCCATATCGATTTAGGCTTGGTACAGTCCGATATGGGGGCGTACCAACTTATACCACCGGCCAGTCAGCACAGGGTCTGGTTATGAGTCAACGATCCTTGCTCCAAATACTTAATTATCTATGCCTTTTGAGTTCCAATCAAAAGAAATTACATATCTCTTCTTCTGTTTGCAAAGATTGAAGCTCACTAAAGATCTTCTTAGCCCTTTAGAACCCATTCAAGCAACTTATTGGAGCATTTTTATTCATCAAATAGCCTCAGTGACAATATCACTACTGGTTCTTCCAATATTTATAATATTTCCCTTCCAAAGGAAAGTGTAATGATAAACTTGTCTTTGTAATTAGGGTTCCTGACAGCTGGATTCCCAAGAAACATCATTTGTAGACTCAAGTTCATTTCCACATTAAGTAAATAACAAACAAATAGGAAAAAAAAATATTCATACCAAAAACATCCAAAAATGCTCCTTGCAGTTTGCATCTTCTACAAAAATATGCATATGGGTGCACTAGCTTGTTTGTTATAAACTGATAACAGAAAAAAACATAAAAGTTCTTACCAATCTTCTTCTTTTACCAACTCAGCATTAGTTTGATTTTCTCCTTTCTTATACTCAAGGGGGCAATCAAGGAGAATGATACGCGGGTTCAATATCTTTCTTCTCATTTTTCCAGGGGCAACAACATCTTTGTTGATCATAACTCCTTTAAGAACCTTAGAGTCCTCCAACTGGCCACCAGGAACCTTCTCAACCTTTATATACTTCTTGATGTCTACCTCACGCAAACCTTGGCCAAGGTCCACACCAACTGTTGTGGTAGCATCAATGGCAAGATCCTAGATATGATATGATGCAAGACTATTGCACATCAATCTCAAAAGGGTTTAACAAATCATACATCACTCAAGGGAAATAATAATGGAGAAATCAAAGAGAAAGCAATAAGAATCAAATTCAACTGTTTTTCAGAAATTCAAATCATCCCGTTGTTATTGCAATATTGCTAACCTCAAATTTTATAAAGTACAATTTGTGCACTAATAAAAATCCAAAAAATCCTGCATTATCTTTGCTACTTATAAAAACCAGCTGGTGTCCCTGGATAGATAGATAACTGTAGAAAGAGACCAGCTCTTCAAACAAAGTCCTTCATGTCACATGATGCAAATAGAGAAGCAAGCAAATATATATCCTATACACGCACTGTTATCATAGAAACTTCTTTTTGACTTGATACCAGTACAAGGGCCAACAACAAGTTGTTTTGACATTAAAATTTATAAGTAGGGTAATGGTTATGAATCAAACATGACCATTATCCATATTCAGTGCGAAAACATACCGATATTGATTGTTTACAGGCTTAAGAAAGAGTTCGGTGGAAAGAAGACAAAATGTGGTCAATGGGAGCAAATTTTTCTGGCACCTAGTGCCTTCTACATATTACAGAAGGGATTTTGGATCCAATAAGGACAGTAAACAAACAGCTCGGCTTGAATACGAATCATGAATTATCTTAAAGAGTACTTATAATTGGAGTATGTTTCTAAAAAATACCAGAAATTATTAGTAAGATGGATAGAAAATGAGTGCTTCCCCACAAAGCCTACACAGATGCATCATGAAACCGAAGAAGATGGATTACAAGTGTTGATTGCCCATGCTTGTTGTCCATATAAAGCATGTGAAGGCATCTTTTGAAGGAAAAGTGAAAAGTAGTTATTATGGAGAAAATACTCACAGCAATTAGATCCCCAAATCGTCCGGTAAATTTTGTACCTATACAACTTTTGACCAGATCCAGCATCGTGGCACCTACCATTGGAAATGAAATGGACAGAAGATGAAGGAACAAAGTTAGAGACGAAGAAGAAGAAGCTCACATAGATCATATTGTCATCAGTTCCAAGGTATCAAAACACCCACTTCACACTATTGAGATATAATACTTGTGTAGAACTTACGGTCATTCACGTCAATAGGCATCGCAATCTTGTCCAGAACAGTAATTGCATCCTGTAGAGCTTTATTATATGCTGTGCGGGGATGTTAAACAGTGTTAAGCAAGAATTTGAAGGCACAACTTAAGAAAAAGGTCCAATTGGATGTACAAAAATTACCTCGACAGATAACTGTAGGATGATACTTTTTTTCAATGAAAGCTTCCGCAACATGAAGCATCTCACCAGCTTCAACGAATTTTCACTCAAACAATCAGTAACATATTCTCTAGATTTTTTAAAAAAAATGCATTCTTATCATCACAGATCAAAGATAAGAGATAAATTTACCCAGAAAAAGAAGACACATAAATGTAAATGCCAAACATATACTTCCTATGCAATCCAGTAATTAAGCAAGCATCAGATAATCTAAAGAGCAAAGTTTCCTATATTGACATGGTGGTCGCATTAACTGGAGATGAACTAAAAAAATTATGAAATATTGACTACAATACTTCTCCACTAAATCCAAATAATCTAGTAATTAAGCTAATGCACTGCTAGTGCAAGGTGAATGTCATCTCAGCACTTCACTGAGGAGAGAAACAATATGCACAAAACATACCAAGAACGATGACAGATGTTGTGCCATCTCCCACTTCTTCATCTTGAGTGCGGCTTAGTTCAATCATTGACTGTCAAATTGCAAAGAAGAGCACAGTTAAGAACAAGTGGGCATTCTTTAAGTAAAACAAAAGAACCTGTACTAAAAGATCTTGCACAGATAAAAAAGCATGAGTTGTGAGAAGCAACATATCACACTAGACCCATGGCACACTAGCTATCAACCGAAGGCCAATAAGCATATGTAAATGACAAACTAGAATGGTGACAGACAAAGATAAGAGGCATAAGTTACCTTAGCAGCTGGATGGGCAAGATCCAACTCACGTAGGATAGCATTTCCATCATTAGTAACAACAATTCCTGTCAAAACAAGTTGAAGAAAAAAGGAGGTCCGGTTAGAAATGTAAAGAATATCAAATGAAAAACTAAAAAAAAAAATCTAAAGCACAAAAAAGTGTGACAATTCTTGGAAACTTGATCTGACCTATGGCAGAACCCATGCTGGTCAAGGTATCTTAGTGCATCAAAGAATGGGATTTGCAAGGGGGGAAAAAAAACCCAACAGGATCTTTGAATACACACAGATTCATCATCGATACTTTCACTTGAAAGACAATTCTATATTACAAATATACAATATCAAAATGTCAAGCATCCGTGATGTACCTCCTCCAGCATCAAGCAGCATCTTCAACATCGATCGAGGACCCAAAGTCGTACGGATTATGTCAGCAACAGCCTGTGTTGTAAAATGCACAAAGTTAATTGAACGATACATCTTGAGCAAGAGATCACAAGAAAGACAATTCAAGTATAAATTTACAAAAACAGTTCTCCAATCTAACATCAAAAAATGATTATAAGGCAAAAAAATTGTTACAGGATTGATGCACTAAATTCCAAACACACTAACATTAAAAAGATGATGATGATGTCTTCAAATAGTGAAATACCACATAAATTGCTTGTAAGCCAACTAATATAGGTTCCCACATGAAACATCCACAGTATAATTATACACAACTTCCATTGCCAACAAACCTTATCCAAATGCCAGCTTTGTCTAATTACCCATCTCTTAAAAAAACCATAATCTCTAGCTAGCAAGCAGTCATGCTCATCAACTCTATTAATATATTCAAGTATTTCTTTTAACCTAGCTGACTTCTCACAAAGTTACACTAAGCCTTACTAAGTGAACTCTACCCATATGCTTTGCTCTGTTCACATTTCAAATTAATGTCGGAATCATGTGTCTGGTTGTGAAACCTCTGACCAAGCCATCATATGATCCCTCCTTGCATGCATCAATTTAAATTTCTAAAGGTATTGTGTTCATTTTAGAATTATGTCCATACATAGGAACATACATACATATGCGTATATACATACATATGCAGGATTTTCATCACTCTACCCATTTGTACAGTAATAAAGCTAATGTACTGAGAATAGTTGAATCAAAATACTTCAGGGGATAAAGAAGCTACAGGAAAGAAAGAATGATGAGACCCTTCTTAGTATTTTATGCTTCCAATCAGGCATTTTTATTTATTGCTTTCATTTTTATTAGTGGTGCTAGTTAGCTTTCTTGAGGATGTTTTAACAAATCCCTACTAAAGAACATGGCTGAACCTAACAAAGGATGAAAAGAGAAACACAAACACAATGGATTAAGAGGAAAGAAGAGGAGAAAAGGAAGAGAAAAGAAAGGAAAGAGGGAGGCAAAAGAAAAACAAGAGTGGCATTATCTTTCAAAAGATTGGATATGGGGCCATATCCATATTACGTTTGATATTTTTATAAATACATGCCAATGTGTATGCATAATAAATAACTTATTGGCCAAATTTCATTGCTATTTGTTAGAGTTCACAAAACTTTTTCTTCATATTATGTCAGACCTGAAAACTTCTTGATATAAGTGTTAACAGTTAATATGTAATTGTAATGATATTATGATTTGCTGATTTGAAGTGTCCAGGTAATATTGGAGAAGAGGAGCAACTAGAGAAAAAAGAGGGAACAATAGGCGGGAGGAGGAAGAAAACAAGAGCAATAGAAAGAAGATACTTTTCAAAACCCCAAGCACACTTTCATTCATAACATTCATAAGGAACACAAATTTAATTCATGTACCTGTTTCTAAGACAACCCAAAAGCCTCAGAGATTGTTCTTGTGATACCCTTAAGAAGTGACATCTTAGAGATACCTACATATGATATTATTAAGCAAAAATGACCCAAAGAAACCTAATTCTATATAACTCATAAAATCACCAACATGGTTGTCATGGCAGCCAGGCAGTTCTTAAGCAGTAGGGACACCTCAACGCACAGTGTTCCTAAATGCTTGGCCAAACCATCTAAAAGCCTAGGTGATAGGTTTTTGAAAATGGAGAAAGAAGATCAGAAAATGGAAGAAAGGATAGAACTTAAAAAAACATGCATAGTACTGATTGGTGGTTATGACAATGGGAAGATGGTAATAGGTCCTATTAATGGACCAGAAGGATGGTTATGTGTGTGCATATAGAAGGCTCTTTCACCTCCATTTATAAACGCTTGTTTGGGGAAGATGGCATAGAGGTTTAACCATGATAAGAAACTAAGCTCTTCCTTTCATAAATGCTACAATAAGACAGAAATAAGAGAGTAATGCTATAATAAGAGAAACACGAATAATAACAAATTTTACTTGGTCATTAGTTAGTAGACAACCAATGATGACATTATATTTATATTTGAAATTTAAATAAGGACATTTAACTTAATTTATAGATGTCTTAGATTAAAATCCAGTTGCCTATGTTTGCCCTGGTCTATAGTTTGCTTTAGAAAAATTAAAAAAATCAACTAATGAGTAGAAAAAAAAAATGACATCACCTTGTAAAAAGCATTTATAGAAACATCATACGGACACAAAAATGATTTGTTACTTCTGATAGTTAAAAATAAAAGTCATACAACATTTAAGAGAAGGCATGAAGCACATATTAGTCAATCGAATAAAGGTTATCTTCGTTCAC
>QRFJ01000012.1:3000946-3045179 GCA_006176705.1 Cocos nucifera
CAACCGAGGTTGAAGTAGATTTTATCTCCTATTGACATTGAAGTTGAAGCTCAGGGAAGATCTTATCTCCAGCCGAGGTTGAAGAAGATCTTATCTTCTATTGACGTTGGCGTTAAAGCTCGGAGGAGGTCTTATCTTCAATCGAGATTGAAGGAGATCTTATCTTCTATTGATATTGAAGTTGAAGCTCAGAAGAAATCTTATCTCCAACCGAGATTGAAGAAGATCTTATCTCCTATTGACGTTGGTGTTAAAGCTTGAGAAAGATCTTATCTCCAGTCGAGGTTGAAAAAGATCTTATCTCCTGTTGACGTTGAAGTTGAAGGTCAGGAGAGATATTATCTCAAACTGAGATTGAAGAAGATCTTATCTCCTGTTGAGGTTGAAGTTGAAGCTCGAAAAAAATCTTATCTCCAATCGAGGTTGAAGGAGATCTTATCTCCTATTGACGTTGGCATTGAAGCTCGGAAGGAGATCTTATCTTCATCGAGGTTGAAGGAGATCTTATCTTCTATTGATGTTGAAGTTGGAACTCGAAAGAGATCTTATCTCCAATTAAAGATTGAAGGAGATCTTATCTTTTGTTGACATTAGCGTTGAAAACTCGAAGAAGATCTTATCTCTAGTCGAGGTTGAAGGAGATCTTATCTCCTGTTGAGGTTAAAGTTGAAGCTCGGAGGAGATCTTATCTTCAGTCAAGGTTGAAGAAGATCTTATCTTCTGTTGAAGTTGAAAGTTGAAGCTCAGAGGAGATCTTATCTCCAGTCGAGGTTGAAGGAGATCTTATCTTCTGTTGAAGGGTTGGAGCTCGAAAAAGATCTTATCTTCAGTCGAAATTAAAGGAGATCTTATCTCCTGTTGATGTTGAAGTTAAAGCTTGGGAAAGATCTTATCTTCAATCGAGGTTGAAGGAGATCTTATCTCCTATTGATATTGACATTGAAGCTCGAGAGAGATTTTATCTCTAGCCGAGGTTGAAGGAGATCTTATCTCCTGTTGATGTTGAAGTTGAAGCTTGGAAAAGATCTTATCTCTAATCGAGGTTAAATGAGATCTTATCTCCTGTTAAAGGATTGGAGCTTGGAGGAGATCTTATCTCCAGTCGAGATTGAAGAGGATCTTATCTCTTATTGAGGTTGAAGTTGAAACTCGGAAGAGATCTTATCTTCAGTCGAGGTTGTAGGAGATCTTATCTCCTATTGACGTTGGCATTGAAGCTTGGGAGAGATCTTATCTCTAGTCGAGGTTGAAGGAGATCTTATCTCCTATTGAGGTTGAAGTTGAAGCTCGAGGGAGATCTTATCTCCAGTCGAAGTTGAAGGAGATCTTATCTCCTGTTGACATTGGCATTGAAGCTTGAAAGAGATCTTATCTCCAATCGAGATTGAAGGAGATCTTATCTCCTATTGATGTTGGCATTGAAGCTCGGAGAAGATCTTATCTTCAGCCAAGATTGAAGAAGATCTTATCTTCCGTTGAGGTTGAAGTTGAAGCTCGGAGAAGATCTTATCTCCAGTCGAGGTTGAAGGAGATCTTATCTCCAGTCGAGGTTGAAGGAGATCTTATCTTCCATTGAGATTGAAGTTGAAACTTGAGGAAGATCTTATCTCCAGCCGAGGTTGAAGGTGGAATGGGCTCTTGCATAATTTGGGAAGAGAAAGGAGAATCGATGTAGATGTCATCATGATGAGCCGGGACGATATGGTAGAGTTTCTCAATCCGTCGGTCCATCTTCCATAGTTTTTGATCGAGAACGTCATCTCGATTGTAGATCTCGAAAGGCTTTCAATTGTAGATGGAGAAGATCTCTTCTAGAGAAGAATAATGATTCGAATAAGGATTTTCAGCTCTCTATTTTTTTTTTCCAAGGGTGGCGGATATGTTAGTTTAAGTGCTCTTCCTCGCAATCGATTTCTGACATATCGATGGCAAGTTTTCTGACGAAATCGTTGTCGAAGGCTGCCGCATGGTCTGCACCATCTCGATGAGGCCTTGAATTCGTTGCCTCAGTAGGTTAAATTGCTCTAGATCTACTATGGCCACCGGTGGAGGAGAAGGTAGAAGCACCAGCGCTGGAGCAGAAATAGATGAGTCTGGCTCGGATCTGATGGCAGAAGCGATAGATCTCCGGGTAGTCACCTTCTTTGGAGGCATTTCTTGGGATCGAGGGAGAAGATAGAGATGGACCTTAAAAAAGAAGATCCACAAGATCGGTTGAGCACTTCTTTAAGAACAAGGATACCACAGGAACAGAGGTCCTTCTTCTAGCGCCAATTCTGTTGGTGCAAAATTTGATTAACGTCGGATTCAGTTGGAGTTGGAAAAGAAGAGGTCACCGTCGATGATCTGCAAAATAAAATTTCATCTGGAGTCGATGGTGGTGGCTCTGGTAGGATTTTTCGATGATCAAGTCAGCTCTTCTGGCCAATAAAATTGGAGTGCTCATGCAAAAATTCAGTAGAGTTTTGGGAAGGAGAAAAGAGCTTAAAGAAAATATATCTAGAGGATCTCCTTTTATAGACGGAGCCTGTCATAACCGTCCGATAGTGGAGTCACCTATAGCAGACTGATAAATGACAGTCGTAACTATCCTGATAAATGACAGTCGTAATTGTCCGATAGTTGGATCGTCTGTTTGTTGAGATTTAATAGTGAAAGTTCGGAGGAAGCAGGCATTGGTTGGTGAAGAACTTTGACATATATCAATTTCAGAGGAGTTCGAACTCCTAAAGAAAATACGACTAGAGGGGATCATCTGGGAGAAATACTACTTGAAATCTGAAAATAATCCACTGGAGAAATCAGATGAAGTTTGACTGAAGAAGAAGTCCGAAAGGAGTTCGGCTGCTGGAGGAATCCGACTGAAGAAGATGTCCGAAAGGAGCTCGGCTCTTGTAGAAATTCAATTGAAGAAGACGTCTGAAAGGAGATCGACTCCTGTAGAAATTCGACTAAAGAAAAGATTTGGGAGGGATTCGACCGCTGGAGGGAGTCCGAGTGGGGTTCGACCACTGTAGGGGTTCGGCTGCTAAAGAAGTTCGGTTGGAGTTCGACTACTGGAGAGAAAATTTTCAATCGAAACTTTTCATGATTATCAGTCGCATTAGGCTAAGCATCAGACTGGACTTCGACGAAAGCGGGGTTTATCCCCAATAATATATATACATATATGTTGATAGAATGGGGTAATCATACAAATCTGATATGAATATAACCATGAAAGTCAAAAGATAATTAACATCATGGAAAGTATATATATATGTTATGTAATAATATAATATATAATAAAAGGATCAGAGAGACATAATGAGAAAATAAGAGAAAGAGAGAATAAATTCTTTCACAAGGTAATCCCCCAACATTCTCATTCTATTTTCAAGCCCTTTTATAAGCTTTTCAATCCAAATTATAAAGAAAACAATATCTCTTATTCATATACAAAAGAAAATAATATTTCTCAATCATTTATAAAAAAATAATATTTTACATTCCATAATTTTTAGAGAGTTATCTATATAGGCTTCAGTATCTATTTATAACACTCTCCCTTAGATGACCCCTTCACGAAGAACGTGCCTCATTAAATCTTGCTGAGAAAAAAAAAACCTGTAGAAAAAAAACTTAGTCAAGAAAAATAAGTACAACATTCTTTTAAATTAATTAGGACATACTATCTCATTAAAATCTTACTTGAAAAACTCAATTAGACAAAATCAAGATGAAGGAAAAATAGTACAGTACTTCTCCTGAAGACCAATTTCATAATTAACTTAGATCTTTGAGCCATCTTATCCCAATTTTATAAATTAATTTCTTAAATGTCATAGTTGGGAGCGCCTTGGTGAATAAGTCAGCTAAATTCTCATAAGAGCGAATTTGTTGCACATTAATCTCACCCTTTTTCTGAAGCTCATGAGTATAGAAGAACTTTGGTAAAATATATTTAGTTCTATCTCCTTTAATAAATCATTCCTTGACTTGTGCAGTACCTATAGCATTATCTTCATATATTATCGATGGGATATTTCTTATACAAGATAATCCGCATGATTCTCAACCAAATACATTCACGACTCATCTCATGGAGCGCAAGAATCTCTGAATGGTTGGATGAAGTTGCAACCATTATTTATTTTATAGATTTTTATAAGATGGCACAATCACCATGAGTAAAATATATCCGATCTATGACTTGTCATTATGAGGATCTAATAAATAACCAGCATCAGCATATCCTAATAATTGGTTCTCAGAATTATATGGGTAAAGTAAATCCATATCAACAGTACCTTATAGATAGCACATAATATGCTTAATGCCATTCCAATGTCTTCGAGTAGGAGCAGAACTAAATCTTACTAATAAATTTATTGCAAAGACAATATCAGACCGAGTATAATTAGCAAGATACATAAGTGCCCAGATTGCACTTAGATATGGTACTTCATGATCAAGAAGTTCTTCTTCCTCTTCTTTGGGATGAAAAAAATCATTTTTCAAATCAAGAGTGATCTCACAACCATGGAGGAACTAAGTGGATGAGCTTTATTCATGTAAAAATATTTTAGAACTTTTTTAGTATATACTGATTGATAAATGAAAATTCTACTTAACACGTATTCTATTTAAAAACCAAGATAATATTTTGTCTTACTCAAATCTTTCATTTCAAATTCTTCTTTCAAATAAGTTGTAGTCTTTTGAACTTCTTCAGAAATTTCGATAATATTCAAATCATCTACATATACAACAATGATAGCAAATTTAGTATTAAATTTTTTAATGAAAATACATGGGCATATTAAATTATTAGAGTATCCCATTTTTAATAAATATTCACTGAGCCTATTATACCATATTCTACCAGATTGCTTCAATTCGTATAAGGATCATTGTAATTTGACTGAGTACCTATTGCGAGAATTTAAATCTTTTACTTCAGATATTTTAAATTCTTCAGGGACTTTCATATATGCATCACAATCTAACGATCCATATAAATATACTGTGCCTATATCCATAAGACGCATGTCAAGCCTTTCTTTTGCTGCTAAACTTATCAAAAATCTAAAAGTTATGGTATCCATCACAGGAGCATATGTCTCATCAAATTTAATTTCAAGTTTTTATGAGAAGCCTTGTGCAACTAATCATGCTTTATATCTTATAATTTCATTTAATTCATTTCGCTTTCTTGTGAACACCCATTTATAGCTAACTGATTCAATATCTTTTGGAGTTTGAACTACAGGTCCAAATACTTTACATTTATGGAGAGAATTTAATTTTGCTTGAATTGCTTCTTTTCATTTTTTCCAATCATCCCATTGTTGACATTCGTTAATGCTTTTAGGCTCATGATCACCACAAGCAATACTAGATACTATTGCATAAGCAAATACATTATCAACAATAATTTTCTTTCGATCCCATATTTCATCTTTTGATGTATAGCTCATTAAAATTTCATTATTTTCTTGCACTTGGACTGCTTCAGGAGCCTCAATTAAAATTTCTTTATTTCTAACAATTTGGTTATCCATGGAAGCTATATCATCAATAGTTTGTCTTGCTTCAGAAATTTCATTTTCTTCATGTATAATTTTACTTGAATTTATTTTTTTTGGAACTTTATCTTTTGCACCAAGTGATCTTCCACGCTTCAATTATGGCGTAGGTTGTTCTACAGCCGTAAGAACCAATTGTCCTACTGTGACTTCTATCCAAGCTGGAGTATTTTCAACTGGAATATAAGATTTGCATACCCTTCTTATGTCTGTAAATGCATTAGGTAAATTATTTACTATATTTTGTAAATGAATAATCCTTTGAACTTTCACTTCACACTGATTCATTCTTGAATCAAGAAATGATAAGTTTGGTACATTCCATGATAACTTATATTGTGTTTCTGATACCTTTTTATCTTTTTCTAATGATAGAAATATTATTTCATTAAATTGACAATCTGTAAATCGAGTAGTGAATACATCACTTGTCAAAGATTCAAGATATCTAATGATAGATGGACCATCAAAATCAACATAAACTTCAAGTTTACGTTGAGGTCCCATTTTAGATTTTTGGGGTGGAGCAATTGGAACGTATACACCACAACCAAAAATCCTTAAATGTGAGATGTTTGGTTGTTGACCAACTATAAGTTATAGTGAAAAATATTTATGGTAAGCAGTTGGTTTTATTCGAATCAGTGATGCAGCATGTAAAATAGCATATCCGCAAACAGATACAGGCAACTTAATTTTCATCAATAATGGTCAAGCAATGAGCTGTAATCTTTTAATAAATGACTCTGCTAGGCTATTTTGAGTATGCACATGAGCAACAGGATGCTCAACATTGATTCCAACTGACATGCAAAAGTCATCAAAAATTTTTGAAGTAAACTCAGCTACATTATCTAATTGGATAGATTGTACAGAAAAATCAAAAAATTATGCTTGTAATCGTATTATCAAAGCAAGCAATTTAGCAAATGCACTGTTCCAAGTAGACAATAAGAAAACATGGGACCATCTTGTGGAAGCATTAATTAGGACCATAAAATATCTACAAGGAGGATGAATTAGACCACATATGTCCTCTTGAATTCTTTGCAAGAATGTAGGAAATTCAATTACTAACTTTGTGAATGAAGGTTTATGTAGTAATTTTTCAAGTGAACATGCAGAATAATGGTAATTACTAGTTAGAAGAATCTTCTGATTCTTTAATGGATATCCATTTGAGTTTTCAATAATTTTATGCATCATTGTTGATCTAAGATGATCAAGTTATTCATGCCAGAGAATAAATATTTCTTCGTTAGTGAACTTCTGGTTCAGTATTATATTTGTTTCAATTATACGAATCATTGTATAGTACAATTCAGACAAAAGAATAAAAAGTTTTTCTAACTCAAGTTTTCTATTTGAATCATAAGAAATAATGCACAAAAATTCTTTACCATGTTCACTTTTTATCTCAATATGATACCCATTCTGACGGATATCCTTAAAACTCAGTAAATTTCTTTTAGACTGTGTTGAATAAAGAGCTTTTTTAATTTCTAATTTTATACGACCTGATAGTATTATGGTTGTTCTTCCGGAGCCTTTAATTATATTAGAAGTACCAGAAATTATACTTACATTTTCATTTATAAAGGTTAATTATGAAAAATATTTTTGATCCCAAAGTATGTTGTGGATTGTAGCACTATCAACTATGCAAAATTTTTTCGCATTCATTTTTGAGTTTAATCTAGAAAATGAATAAGATATTGATTTTATAAAATAGTTGATTTATTAATTTTAAAATGTAAGTACATAGACAAGATATTTTATTGAAGTAAAAAAAATATAATAAAAATTATTCTTTAACTATTTCTCCATCAATAATCAGTGGTCAATTTTTTGTTCAGGATGGGCAAAAAAATCGGAGACATCAAAAGGAGGCACATTTAGATCACCATCATCATTATTAAATAAATCTGCAAAGTTTGTCTCAGGCTTCTTTTCCTTCTCTTTCATGGAAGCTTGATATAGATCTATCAGATGCTTTGGCGTACGATAAGTACGTGATCAGTGATCCTTCATTCTATATCTATAACAAACATTCTCTCCATGTTGTATCTTTTTCTCTTGATTAGAGCTTGTACTAGTTTTTAGATTCTGCTACTTCAAGTGGCTTGCCCTAGGATTCTTGAAACCACCACGGTCACGGCCACGACCACGGCCATGCCCATGGCCCTGGCCATGATCTCGTTCATACCCATGCTCATTATTTTGGGATGACACAGCATTCACTTCAGAGAATGATATAGAGCCGGTCGGACGAGACTCATAATTCTTCAATAATAATTCATTATTCTGCTCAGCTATCAGAAGGCATGAAATCAATTTAGAATACCTTTTAAATCTGCGTTTTTGATACTGCTACTATAGGAGTACATTTGAGGCATAAAAAGTAGAGAATGTCTTTTCCAACATATCCTCATCTATTATATTCTCTCTACATAGTTTTAATTGTGAGCTGATCCGAAATAAAGCAAAATTATATTTCAACATGATTTTAAAATCTTGCAACCTTGGGTACATCTAATCATACCGTGCCTTTGGAAGAATGACCGTCTTCTGATGGTCGTATCTTTCCTTTAGGTTATTCCATAATACTAGTGGATCTTTTACGATAAGCTATTCAATCTTTAAACCTTCATCAATATGATGTCAAAGAAAAATTAAAGATTTCGCACGATCCAGTAGAGATGCGGTATTTTCTTTTTGAATCGTGGTTCCAAAATTCATAGCATTAATATGCATTTCAGCATCTAAAATCTAAGATAGATAATTCTTGCCCGTATATATCAAGAGCAGTAAATTGTAGATTTACCAAATTCGACATATTTAAACTAAAAATTATAAAGTAAATAAATATCAATAACTATGTTTCTTATAAATCTATTCTATAATCAAATAGCCTGTGAAGGCTTCTAGAAATAATCCTTAAGATTCTCTTAGTAGAGGTTAAGGAGGGAGATTAGTCCAATACACTGTAAGAATTGAATATTTTCAAAAAAATACAATTAAAATTTAAAATATACCTTCAAAAATAAATCAAAGTGGATTCAAACTTGGAACCTCCTTCTACTTGGAGATACCTTGCACAGCTAGATTGGAAAGCTTGTCGTGCTGATAATGTGTTGTGTAACAATATAATATATAATGAAAGGATCAGAAAGATACAATAAGAAAACGAGAGAAAGAGAGAGAATAAATTCTTTCATAAAGTAATCTCCCAACATTCTCATTCTATTTTCAAGCTCTTTTATAAGCTTTTCAATCCAAATTACCAAGAAAATAATATATCTCATTCATATACAAAAGAAAATAATATTTCTCAATTATTTATAAAAAAATAATATTTTATATTCCATAATTCTTAAGAAGTCATCCATATAAGCTTCAATATCTATTTAATATATATATATATATATATATATATATATATATATATATATATATATATATATATATATATATATATATATATATTGATAGAAGGGAGATAATCATACAAATCTGATATGAATACAACCATGAAAGTCAAAAGATAATTAACATCACGGAAAAAATAAAGAGACACTTTGAGTGTTAGAAGACTACATCCGAGTGCTCCACAACAAGAGAAATGATCCAATTAGCAGCATTATTCATCTCTTGATAAATATATCAGATATTTAGAAAAGAACATACTCTCCAAACGTCAGTGGATATGGACTTGAGCCGCACAGCCCACCCCTGCAACCAGCCCATGCGAAAAAAAGCCGAATTCTTTCAATTCTTTGTAATGGTATAACCATTCTACCATCCAAGTACAGGAAGAGCATGGAGGTAGAGAGGATTGATAAAATTGGTGCATACCTTTTCCTTTTCCTTTTTTTTTTTTCTATTAGCAATATATGTACTTGTTTAACTAAATGGCTTTCACGAACTTGGTAATTTGTATGAAATGTGTCGGTTGGGTGGCGAGATGAAATCATGGTCAGGTGGGCAGCCGAAAGGCTTAGGCGTGTCATGCTACCTTGCAAGGTACACTAAGAAGGTCACAAACAAGGACGTGCTGGGTTGCAGAAAGTTCTTATTATTAATAACCAAGTTGATATTATTATTAAAGGGGATAGGTTCTTGTTATTAATTTATACGCTCATATTTGAGTCCAGTGCATGTGTTTTCAATAATGGCAGTCATAATTTATCAGATATTTTGAGATATCGTGAGTGCTTAACCCGTGATAGAAATTGAATGTAGGCTGTAACAATTATATTGCCCTAGAGGCCGAGATTCAAAGCTGGAATTGGAGGCGGACCGCTCCAGAATTCTTCAAAATTTACTCTCCATGGAAAACAGGGCATCCGATAATGAGCTTTGAGCTTTTATCCTCCATACCTAGGAGGTTCTCAATCCATCCATAAAGTTCCTGTTATCTTCTGGTGAATCTTATAAATAGTTTGGTCGATGTGAGAGGAGCGGCAAACATGGCAGAGGCGATATTATCTGGGAAGCATTGTTGCAGCCTCCCTTTCAATGGATGAAATCACGAACCATCTTGTTCCCTTCAGGAAGCTCAAGATTGACGGTTACTGAGATACGAGACAACGGTATTATGGAAGACCAGAGGGCATTGATGGAGCTGATTGGAGGATGTGCGGTGGAAGAAATGTGCTTGTGAAAGTAGGAGGCAAAAAGGAGGTCTGGGACTTTCTAGCTGTGGTCTGAATCCATGAATGCTGGCGCGTTCCACCTCTCTCTGTAATGCTAGGTTTGCATTGCAGCATACAAAATAAAAAGACAAGGGGAGAAGAGTCGACCTTGCTTGAGGCGGTGCAGCCGATTGGATATATATATTGCGAATCATACAAATGCAATGATTTGAGAGTCGGCTCCCCTCGTATGTTGCGAATCATATAGGTGCCATGATTCTATTCTCTGATACTAGTGGTTGTATGCATGTAAGGGAAACGTAATTGTTCTGCATTACCGAAAAGAGAGAGAGAGAGAGAGAGAAAGAAAGAAAGATACCACACCCATATTAGATTGGGCAGGTTAAATACCTTTGATGAGTGAGGTAGTTTATAGACCACAACCATCCCATGCTGATGTACCATGCAGGCAGCTCATGGACTGGCAACGGTAAAATTTATCATTTGTTTGTCTTAACTAGTGGCATTTATGCAACATTCCACATCACCAAATTCCATATTAAATACTGCGACTGCCAAATAGAAAACCAGCTTGAATCTCTTTCGTGGTTTTAGCTCCATAAAGACAACCAGAAGTTAAAATTTTTTAGGGGAGAATGGGTACTTGTTCTTCTTCTATTTATTTATTGATTTGTTTGTGCCAATGGCTGCTAGCAAAACTACAATGAGGATTCAGACATTGAAGAGATTCATGTTCTACCGTTAGGCTAACAATAATATATAGTTATTAAAATGTTTGATTAAAAAAAAAAAATCATATTACAAAGTTGAGGAATTACTGAATACATCAAAATCATTACCTAAAAGAATGTTCATATCTGAGAATTGAAACAACCATGATCGCCTTATTAATGAAATGAATAGACTACCTGATAAAGGTCCTAAATTTTGAGTCCCTTTATCTATGATGATAATGCTGTTAGATGTATGCCCTAAAAATCAGATTGATCGATACTTATAAAATTTTTTATGGACATAATTTATAAAATTTGACTTACAAATAAAATTTGGATTATTCTTTCAATCACATTTCTGTTTTATTGTGTTTGTGATTCATCCTTTGGGTTAATGGGAATGTTAACATATATTCTCAAGAGTTGAGAATTTGAGACATGTGTTATCATAATTAACTCATAAATTGCTTCCGATCGTAGGATCATTATGAGGATGATGATCGATCCGAAAGTTGGTTTACGATCGCTTTCTCCGGATAGATGTATCTTGAATCTACGGTGTAGAGACATCAAAGCAAAAATATAAGTACTTGTTAAGAACAAGGATATTAAGCGTGATTAGTTTCGAGCGGTCATAAGAAAGTTTACTTTCTCGTCAATGACTCGCTCATTGCTGTAGTTGTGTATCTAGTTCTCTAACTTGAGATGCATCGGGAGTTCATCTTAAGGTGTTATAGTTTGACTACATCATAACTCAATCTCCTAGCCATATGGAATCTTGAGGTGTATGTTGGCTGTAGCATCTTCATTGTAGGAATTGGATTGCACTAAGATGAGATCTATCAATCTCGGTAGAGTAGTAGTTCCATAGGATCATGAGATTGAGTCCTAAAACCCATGATCATAACTGTGTGAAATAATAGAAAAGAGTTTCTATTAGGATATCATATCGGACTCGAATCAATTGATTCAATCATATGACAAGTATGAGATTTGACAAGTTAACCTTAACCTTGATCTTGTCAGGATTCGTGATAAAAGAACCAAATTATATTATAGCTGCATTGAGAGGTTCTTTTTCAGTTCTAATGAGTTGCCACTACATACTGTTAAGTGTCACTGATAGATTATGGATCTAATTGAAATTATCTTGATAATCGATAATTCTAATTGGATGAATCGAAAATTCTGATCCATCCAAAAGAGTTTCGATAATGTCGATGATGGAGATCACGATATATCTCATTACCATATAGAATTGAACCTATAAGATCACACAAATAAGAGTTTGATTCTGGATATTTACAATTAAGCTCATACAGTCCGATTAATTTAGATTTGATCTAATTAGGTTCAAAAAAATCGTACTAGCACATAATTGAACCTAATTTTCTCCTGTATTGGATTTTCTATTTAGTTTGGACTGAGCGAAATGTGATTTGGCTTACCTGAACACCATCTTTTGGGCTTGTCCTAATTATATCAAAACCTTGTCCTAATGTCCTGAGAGGATAAGGATGAGGGGCACCAAGTTTGACTAGGTCTTCATGTGCAAGGGAAGAGGGGCACACACCTCCTAGAATTTCTCTAGGGACGTGTGCGCCCTCGATATCTGGAGAGAAAGGGCACACGCCCCTTCCTTGCGTGCGTCTCTTGAGGATAAGATAAGGAGGTTGTTTTATTTAAAACTCTAGTTTGAATGGGTTAAAATGTTTGAATAAATTAAAACTAGGAGGATGTTTTATCTCTGGCGCCAACTACTCTTATCAGATAAGAGTGTGGCATGTTAGATGAGTTTTGTTCAATAAAACTCGCATAAAAATTCAGATGGGATGCCATATATTGTTGGAAAGTCTTTCTGCTTTCGGTAATTTGACCTGATCAAATGCTTAAAGTCCTAAGACTCTAGGTCTCCTACTTTTATAAATAGAGGACTAGGCTAAAGGTTTTAGCCATTCCAGTTGCCAAATGTGAAGCCCTGCTCCTCTCTCTCCATGCCTCCTTTCTCTCCAAATTCTCTCTCTCCCTCTCTCACCCACGCCCAAGTGTTGGGCTAATCATGCTTCAACTCCGTGCAAGAAGGAGATTTGATCGTTTGTCAATTGAACTGCTGCCGATGATCTGATTGAAGACAGAATTTAGAGATTCAGATCTGATTTATCGAAGTCAAATTAAGCAAAGAAAAGATATCCAAATTTGAACCTGAGTGGATACCGATAGAAACCGAGCATGTGCATGGCTTGAAGGCGAATCTCAACATCAGATTTAGATCATCGGAGTGGGAAGAACGTCTAACTGCGTAAGGTGGTATAATCACTATCCTATACATGTTTTACTTCTAGATTTAGCAATCAAATCTATGAATCTTAGACTAGATCGGATCAGAAAAAAATTTTAAATTCCTCTATATCTAATCCGATCCGATTTGACCGGCATAAATGTTCTTTCAAATGCACAGCAATGTTAAGACTTTAAAACAAAAATAGAAGCCGCACGTTTTAGATTTTCCTTTAAATTGTGATATCAACACAATCTTGCAAAGATATTGTAAACTTTGACAAAAGTTGCTGAATCCAGAGATTTTTCCCACCACCAACAAGCTGATCTTATGATGATCATAATGTTTACCAGGAACATTTTTTGAAACATTTATTCTAGCTGGGATACGGGAAGGGATTCAAGTTGGACTTGGATCTATGAATGCACGTCCATGTTGCAAAGTGTTAGCAAAGGTTGGTTTAATTTTTGAGAAAAATGAATGGTAGGTATTGGGCGAGCCCTTGAATCAAGGTATTTACCACTTCTATATTTGTTCTGAAATTCTGCCTAAGCTTAATTTGATTTAACCAACTGAAGCAGCATGCAAGATGAAACTCTATGATCTTCCAGTCTTTGAGATCTAAAATTGTAGCAGCATTGCAATAAATTCCCTCTTTTTTAACATCATGTCAGCTATATTTTGTAACTGATATATGAAACATGGAGGTGCAGGGAAGTTAGAATATGAGAGTTGAAGCTCAAGGGTATGATTATTTGCTCAGATATTAATAAGAACTCTCTAGCTTGCATTCAAATGTATCTTTGGATTCCAGTAGATATAATAACAAAGACTACCTTTTTCCTATTCAAAACAGACAGAAAATTAAGAAAACTATGTTCAGAGTGCATTTATAACTTATGTAGATACATAAATGCAACATATGTTTCTTTGGGCATGAAAAGCTGCTTTTAACTGCTAAAAGAATAGGCACCTCTTCATTCTTTTCTGTTTCTTGACTGCCATTATGGAGCTCAGTTCCTGTTTCTTGACTGCCTGCAGTTTGGGTTGGGCATATATTAATTCAGTATCTGTCTGTGATACGGCAGAGTTCAATAATATAAAGTTGCAAAACTGGTGGTAATAGTAACAATTAATATCATAAACTAGTGCTTCAATGTCCATTCACTTTTAACTACACTGGAACAAGGGAATTGGTAGAGACAATAAATTTCAGCACATAAAAAAGGAAAATATTTCAAATTTAGTTGGAAATGCATGTGTTTAAGAGGCAATTAACAATAGATCATGAAATAGCTCACATAAATTTCAACAATTATAGAATACAAAGAAGGTGTCATTATTAAAGGAAAACTGCGCCATATAAATTAAGCATGGGAAAGAATATGAGCAAGCCAAAAGAAATTTGCAGAACACAGGAAAAACATATGCAGTCATAATGGGGTACAGAGAAATGGAGT
The DNA here is from genome assembly GCA_006176705.1 of Cocos nucifera. Taxonomy (NCBI): domain Eukaryota; kingdom Viridiplantae; phylum Streptophyta; class Magnoliopsida; order Arecales; family Arecaceae; genus Cocos; species Cocos nucifera. Next base: position 3,015,620 of record QRFJ01000012.1, read on the forward strand.
GCACTTGAGCTTTGTGAAATGGGAACTTGCTTAACGATATAGCTTAAGTATGACTCTTAGTTAGGAAAACCTAATTAGATAATTATCATACCCTCACAATAAACAACCTCATGGTGAGCACAATAACATCGCGCAACCTGCAGAATCAGGAAAAGGATGAAAATAAGAAATGAATCACAATCAAAGTTTGGCACAGCTTTGTCTCATGAAAAAAAAGAATTGGCACAACTCACAAGGTAGACAATATGAACATTAAAAGTCCATGCACATCTGTAATTGTCTTCTGAGAAATAATATGCATAACAACTAAATAAATGAAACATGGAATACCCAACAGATATACTAAAAAGATGGGATGGTGCTTACAAGCTACTTTCTGTAGCCATAAAGAGAGATTTACTCCTTTCAGTAAGATGTATTAAAAATCCAGCAGAGTGCCCATTGTCAATTGTGACCTGCAACAACAGAAAATTATTTGCGACACAGGTTACCTAGTGCAATGAAAAATGTACCATGTCATTATGTTTACCTAGATCATGCAAGCATATACAGCCAATCAGAAAATGATAAAATGATTGATTAATAGACACAAAACTGCTGGTGAAGACCCTAAATCGGTTTTACTGGTCATACTATTTTGGAAATCTATCAGTGTCGAAAAAAAGTCCAAGAGCTTGGTCGGAAGAGCATAAAAATAATGCCCTATATGATAGTGACTCATTTTCCAAGAAATATCTGTCAGCTAATCATGAAGGTTGTCTACATAAGCTCTTCAACAATATGATGAAATCAGTGTAGCTATGCATTTCAGTGTTCATGAGTGAGGTTTATAAAACGAGAAGCATTATTTCACATAGATCCACCTAGCACTATTTAGGATAGTTATTTTTAGAGGAAGTAAACCAGCTGAATGTTTCCTGTATGCATCATATGATAGATACATGCTTACTTTTCTATTTATATTCATTTATTTATTTAAGCTAGAATCTGTACATAAGTTCATATATTACAGGCTGTACAGAATCGCCCAGTCCAGCACTTGCTCCTCAAGTTTTTAATAATGCTAACAAAATCACGCACTATTTCTGAAAGCTTTAGTTGAATCTGACCTTTTACATGACTTTCCAACATATGCACAACAATATATTGGGGAAGATAACCAAAATAACAGACTTATCACAACAAATGAATGAACTATACAACAAGCTTGAGTAGCTTCCAACATTTGCTGGTACAAGATTTGCCATCTTGGTACCGGACCCCATACCAGTACCATCCTTTTACAGTGTTATGTATGCGACACATACTGATATGACAGCATCAGTATGGTACGGTACAGTACACTGGTATGATATGGAACACTCCATACCAAGCAGTATGGAGCAGTATGGCAAACACTGTGCTAGTAGCATATTGGAGACAGGTATTCAATGACAACTGTTATAACAAGAGTTCAACATGCATACAATATTAATTAAAGTACAGAAAGCTCATTTATGCAATTTTGCTTGAAAAAATAGGAAATTAATTTAGAAAAGTTTTGGAAGCTATACAGCTATGCTTGGTGAAAATTTCTCCCTGACAGAAATGCGAGGTGACCCATTAGTCTTGATGGAAAAACCCTCCCTCTCAATCACTAGCTTAACCTTAACCCAGGTATTGTTCCATTCAACCTGTGGATTTCACAGATATTCCAGTTAGCTGATACATGATTAGTTCCGTGAGTCTGTCATGGTCAAAAAGCTGAATGCAAAAAAGCTATGCAAAAGATATACCAAGAAGAAAGCATCAAATGATGCATGCTCATTTAAAAAATTTCTCTCTATTTGCTCTTGCATTTCAGGATCTGCACCAGAACATTATTATCGTAAGTATGCAAACATTATTCACACACTACTAGGATAATTATTGTCAACAAGCTTTATCAATGCACTTGAGTTTATCCAGTGGTAAGTTAACGAAAAAAAATATACATGTTTTTTTTTAAAAAAAAAAAAATTCCAAGCCAACGACGGGGAAAGTCATAATTGAAAAATGATGGGGAAAAGTCATAATTGCGATGTACTAATATTATGGAGAATCCATTCCATGATACAACATATATGGCTCAGAATTATTGGATTGATCATCTCATTCAATCTTCAATATGAATTGTATCCTTAGCTATGAAGGCTCAAATAAGCACCTGCAAAACTGACTAAACTATCAATTATAAATACAGTTTCATGGCAAGAAAACATTATTGTTCTTAACATGCATTTTCGAATACAATACTTAATTTGCTGGAAAGCATCACGAGGCTCTGAAGATGCTTAGCACATGTAAAAAAACACACAAAATAATAAAATAAAATAGAAACATAAGCAAACATAGCATGATCTAAGAATAAACTTGAGGACGAATTCTTCTACAGGTAACATGTGTTTTCCATCTTATTGTTCAGAAGTTCAATCCAATTGAATATAGCGAAACTGTATAACACTGCAACCTATTTATCCATTATTATAGCCTATTTATGAAGAAATCAACATGTCGGTGCAGCTCATCTAGCTTAAGCCACTAATTTCTCATCTACAGCTCAGCATGTTATCATGTCTTCTTCCATAGAGTGTCCTAGTGCACGAGGCTCCTGCCACCATGGGTTATAAAAAGCATTAGATGTACATAGCTTTACCCCTACTTATGAAGAAGTTGTTTCTATGTTTTGAACCTATGACCGATCCAATTGGAGAGAAGGAAAAATTTTCTCAACCGGTTCAACTTGAATCTCTCAAAAAAATTTAGCAAAAGGTAGAAAGATGGTGAAAGTTGAGTTTGTCCCTTTTTTTCATTGATGATCCAAAAAACTGCGATACATAGCCATTATTTATAATAATGAGATCTGCTCTTATATAATTAGAGCCAGATTCTTCTCCTAATTCAAATAGGATAAGCTTTCCCAAAGTAGATATGATTGGTAAAAATAAATATGAAAAAGCTAAAATTCTATAGGAGATAGATCTCAACACCTACGTTGAATTTATCTTCTATTGCTCTGTCTAATTCTTCTTAGATTGAGAGATATACTTGATCAAAATATCTTTTAAAAAAAAAAATTTCGATTTGATCGGCCCATTTTAGAGCCCAAATGATGGAATTTGGGCATGATCGCTAGTTGCGCAGTGCTCCTTAGGGGGCAGCACCATGTTATAAATCTGAAAAAAGTTATTCCACTTGAAAAAAAGCATTTCAATCGGGTGCCATATAACCAAGTTATGGTTTTCAGAAGTTTGGTATATAATTCGGCTTCTCAATGCAGCAAATCTCACTCCTGAATCTTATCCAACCCTACCTATAATGGCTAAAATGATCTATATCTAGTTTGGTGATCTTTCCGGATCAATGACACCCAAGTCACAATGGAGCAACTTTACTGTTGTGCCAAGACCCACCCACTGTTCTATCTTCTTTTAGTTAGCTTAAATATTTGTAGGCATATGTACCTCTTTTGCTTTGTTAGCATAATACCATATTAGTCACTTAAAATTTGAGAGATATAGCTAACTTTGAAATGTCATTTGATAAATCTATGTAAGCATATCATTGTATGTGCACAATAACTTTCACTATTAATTTATGGTAATTTGGGTCTCCTATGCATTGGACCTCTATATATCTAGTAATGTGAGAAGGTATTTCTTAATTCAATAGTCATACTTGCTCTCAGCCTTATGTCAATAGAATAAAAGAATTTTTTAGTTTGATGGTGACCATGTTCCTTGGGCTGCTATGAATGTTTCTGCATCATTTCAGTTTAGCAATTCCTGGATTATTTTCTACAAAAATCAGTTTCATGCAAGTATTAACAAGTTTGACCTACACTACTTTCTATTTGTTTGTGTTAATCACAAACCAAAACAGCAACTTTTTGCAAATCAACTTCCTTCTCATTTTGACTTTGTGAATGTTGATTTTATGAAATATAAAACTACATGCATAGAAAAAGAGATACATCTAAAAAAATAATAAAATAGGCAGCTTACCACATGATATTTTTCTATGTTCATTGGCAAAGATCCTAGCAGGTTCACCCTGTGTTTTCAAAGAAAAAAGTTAGAATGAAAAAGAGGAGGAAAATGGATCAACAAATCCTACAATAAATATAAACAATTAAGTAAACTGGGAATTAGATTTGTCACTTGTGCTACTGTAATTAATAATTATAGAAAGTTACTTCTGACTTCTAAGTCTTATGCTTGTGCTACTGTAATTATAGACAGTTACTTCTTAGTGTTATGTCTGGCCAGCTAGGCTGGTGTTCACAGTGGTTTCACTATAACATGATGCTCAAAGACAATAACTATGAAAACAAAAGAATCATTCAGATCAGAAGAACTCACTACATTTGCCAACATTTTAACCATGGAAACATCTTTAGCATCAAATATTGCTGAAATTTGTAGCAAGGATGATCATTATTTTGTTTTTTATTGTAGTGGATATCTTATTGTATACATATAAAGAATGTCTTTCTTCATGTCTAATATCTTTAAGAAGAAACTATATAAGCCATACTCTTGCCTTCTAATCATATTTGGAGTCCCCATTAGGGGTGCAAATGAGTCAAATCGAGTATGGCTCGATCTCGAGCTCGATCTCGAGATATATTATTAATAGACTAAGGCTCGATCTCAAGCTCGAGTATGGCTCGGTTGATATTGGAGTCGAATTGAGTCAATCTTGAGTTTTGCCTTTTTTTTTATCGAGCTGAGCTCGAGCTTGGGATATTAAGGCTCAATCGATCTCCGGCCAAATTTCGAGTTCAAGTATTCCGAGTTGAGTCGAGCTCGAGCTTCCAGCTACTTGACTCGGTTCGGCTCGATTGCACCCCTAGTCCCCATCAAGCGACTTGTCAACTTAAAATAGATTTCCTTGTCCATCATTTGAGCATGTAGTTATGTAAAGCTATTTTGCTGGCATTGTTTATTTGCTTTATGTCAACAATATCATAATTGCTGATGATGATAATACAATTTTGCCCATTCAAGCAGCTTCTCCATTCACAGTATAAAATGTAGTTTGGCCTCAACTTTTTGAGATTCGAGATTCCTCTCTCAATGAAGGGTACTTAGTACTGCACTGATGGTGTTTGTATTAGTAGTATTCTCATTTTTTATATGTAGCTTCATATGAAGCTGCATCCTGTACTTAGAGGGCAATAAGCATTACTTAACCTCACTAGCTTGTCTCTGGCCATTATACATGCACTTTCTATGGTCAACTAGCATCTCAGACTCTCAGTGCTTCTCCTTCAGTTTTATTTATAGTTGTGCTACTATTCTTTGATACCTTTGAGGGTTGTTGCTCACAATTTTTTTGGTTACGTCTCCACATTAAAGCTCTAAGCCCTCAAGAATGTTGATTGGCTAGTGATCCTACTGATCAGTGGTCAGCATCTATTTTCATTGTTTTCCTAGACCTCCCCTCATCTTGTAAAAGAATGAAAAGCAACCCTTCCTCCATCTTTCCATACCTTATACCATCATAGAGGTTGTTTCACTCTGCCACCTTCACTTTGACAAGAGATTGCTTCTAAACTTCTACCATGATAAAAGGTGTAATGCAAATTGCAAAATCTTAGACTCTTAACAGGGAATTAAGCATACTAAGGTCAAGTTTCACATTGAAAATCTTTGACCTGCTATGTTTTCACTTCCTTGAATCCAATCTGTTAAAAGCAGCTTACAGACTATGAGAACTACTATCACATGCTTTAGTATATCAAGGGCAAACTCTATATGCCTAACTCACAGAGAATTTTATGAGGAGTATTTACTACACTTGTACTTCATATAGATGTCTCTAAAAATTCCGAGATATGTATAGTAGTCACACAATAAACAAGAAGACAAATGCTTATTATAAATGTATATATAGGATAATTTTCCATTGTAGATTCTATGGCATAGTTTAGTCATAGCCCATTGAACTTACTCTAGTTTTCAAATGCACCAAGTTCTGGGTTATTTTTCTGAAGTTTAAAATGGATCTGAGATGATTTCATTAAACTTATGCCCAATTATATCATATTTGTTTGTTTGGAAGTGTATGGTTATGGAAGCATGAAACTAAGTATACATTGCATTTGATGAACAGTATAAATGTTGACATTGTCATAACTACCGTAGCACGTTCCAACTCATTTTGGGACTGTTTCAATTTCACTCTTACATTTATATATTTTACCTTACCAGAACATAATTACCTGCAACAAACCCTATATCTTACCTCCATATGTTTAGAGGAGTTCCAAGGGTTGCTCCATAGTTGAATAACCTAAAATTGCGATTGCTAAGGTATGTCGTCTGACTAGCCATAAGGTTTCATGACATGCTTCTTTCTTTCATAAATTATCCTCAACAAGGAACAGAACACTAATCCAGTGGTGAGATTATCTAAGGAAGCGCACTATTTTATTTTTATTTGCACCTGCCAACATGTTTAGATATGTCAAATAGATAAATAGCTCTCATAGGAACATCTATTTCATTAGTGAACAATAGTTACATTTTCATCATTTTTAATTAGATAAGTAGTGTTATCACTACATAACTATCATGTAATTGCAAGATTATTTGAATAAGAATCAAGGAGAACCAAGGAAGAGAATATACCTTCCGTTCACCATGCTCAACAGGTATGACTTCAATAGCTAGATATAAATCAACATCATCAGCAGTAACCAGATAAGTAGCTGTGTTTTCACCTATTGAATATAGAATTGTTAAAAAACTAACAAAAAATTATAAATTGAACCTGCCCAGTTTGACCTATTGTATCAACATGCTCAAATGAGTATAGAAAAAATAAAAAAAATTAAAAATGATGCTTCTCAAAGAAAATAAAAGTATAATCCCATTGATGAGATGTAGGATTCCAAATTCTGATCCACAGTTGACTCCTAGCTGGCACTTTCAGGAACTCAATAGTGAATAAATTAGGAATGACCTGACCTTGATGAATGGTATACCACTGGCTTCACAAAATTAAAGATTTTCTAAATTATAATGTATATTGGAGCCTTCTACATCTTCAAGTTTAATATACTGAAGCCTTAATTTTAGTAACTCATGGATAGGTTTTTTCTATTTATCTTCTTCAAGTTTGTTTTTAAGTGGGAACTTTTTGGTGTGTAAACTTGTTCCTCTTCGAATATAAGATTATTTTGTCTCCTCTCTAGCATCAGTTAGGCCACTACAACAGTATGAAGCCAATTTATATTTTTTTAAAAAAAACCATCATGGTGTACTTCACAAAATCTTGGAGCAATGAAGTTCTTGCCTTTGTCTTTGGGGAAAAAATGGCATGACAAAATTGTCTGTAAGGGACCCTGGATACAGGTCGTCAAAATCAACCAGCATAGATTACAATCTTACTATTGTAGAAGCTAATCCATATTAAAACAATGCAAGTGTCTCAAAACTGAATCAAGTACATTTAAACATCTAACTACAATCCTACAGTTATTAAGCATACTTGGGCCTGTTTGGATAATCCAGCAGGAGTGGTTCAATTTCTTGCAGGATTCAGGGATTGGGACATATATTTGGGCATGATCCATATCAAACCACGCCCCCAGCTCAAATCTTATGGGAGGGAGAAAACCTCCATGGGTCTTTTTTTCCTTCCTAGTTCCTGCAGACTAACAGGCCTACAGATTGGATTAGGCCGGCCCTTAAAAAACTGCAGGCGGGGTTGGTCAACTGGCCCGATTCCTGTAGGAACACCCAAAGAGGCCCTTAGACCATATTATCCGCTGGCTACTAAGACTCGTCAAGATCCATTTATTTTACATTTACCTGCTGCCTAAGTCTGACTCCAGCCAAAAATGTATGTTTGACATGGAAAACTTAATCAAACAGCAGCTACATTCAAATAATATGGTATTTTACTGTATATGGCTAAAGGTGCAGGCAAAAGCTTCACAATCTTAAGTAAATATTGAAGGGAAAAAAACTAAAAAACATAAAACAGATCAATATATACAGTATAACAGCTTTAAACAGAAATTGTAAATGACTTTTCAATCATGAATTCACATTATAAGCTAGCCTCCTTTCTTCTTCATATAGTCTTTTCTAAGTCTGCAGGATATTATACAATTACTGTCCAAGTAAATAGGCATAAAGTACATCACCAAAAACTTCAGTTGTTTATCTTTTATCAAAAGGGCCAGCCATGTACCGAAGCAAGAGCCTCCCTTGAAAAATATCGGGTTGGCTATTGCATTTAGAACTAACATAAAGAAGGATGAAGTTGGTTAATGTAATATCGTCAATTTATCCTTGGCAATTTACCAAAAAAAAAAAAACATGAAAACTAAAGTGAGAGGGGATTACCTTCTATGTAGCTGAAATTTCCACTTTCCGAGCACCGTGCCCACTGAAACGACAATAAATAAAAATTGGAAAAAAAACAAAAATGGAATTTACCCAATAATTCTATAGAGAAAAACAGGAAATCGAACACACCGCGAAATCACAACGAGTCGTTCCATTAATGGCCCAGCCGCAGACTTGGAGGAACCGCCCCGGGCGTGCCTCGCCGGAGATGCTGAGCCCCCGCACCGCCGGCGCAGGATCGGCTTCCACCTCCGCCGCCGTCAGCTGCCGGTCGTCGAACGAATCCGACGACTCCGAGCCCTCCGCGTCGCTGTCGAACGGGTCCGGCCGGTCCATCTCTCCTCCGCCTCGAGAGTGGGCACAGGGGAGACGGGAACAAGTTCCCTTTGGCGGTCGGTCGTCGCGAGTCCACCATAAAACGAGTGGGGAAACCGGACAGCTTTCCGCGAACCATTAGCCGACAAGTGGAGGTCGGTGTTGACGGGCGTTTTTGCATAAAAAAGACTTCAAATGCGAAGCCAAGTTGGTGACAAGGGGCAAGACGGTGAAAATGGCATGCAGCATCTCGTCACATGTTTATCAGTTAAGAGCCCTGATCTCCGAATTTATTTAAGACCAACTTTGATGGTCGACAGCAATTTTACGATTCAGGATCGGACTCCAGAGATTAGAAATTATATAAAATAGATAAATTAAGAAAAAAATATAGGATAGATTTTATCATTTGTTATAATTTTTTTATTATCAATATTCAAAGAGAAATTTAAGAGCCAAAAGGCTCCTGCTGCTAATAGAATCATTAATCTCATAATTAAAAATAAAAAAATAATATTTTTCTTCCTTATTTTCATAGTATGTTCTTTATTGATAAATAATATATACTCAAGTAATATACACTAAATAAATTAGTTATCAAAGTAAGTTAATACATATTTTCAAATAAATTGATACATAGTTTATAGAATATAAAGTTTACTAATACACAGATAGATAATATATATTTAGCAAATTTATCATCTAATAACTCAATATACAACTCAAAGCCAATTGATATATGATTTTCAAAATATTATATTCATAAGTATACACATATAGTATGATAATACATATTTATCGACCTTCTTGCAAACTTCTTGGATATACACTTAGTAGCGATCCAATATATACTTTTAGATAAATCAATATATAGTTTTCAAAATATGAAATTTTATCAATACATAGTATAAGATCAAATGATATATACTTAGTAAATTAGTCATCTAGCAATTCAATATATACCTCCAAATAAATTAATATATAATTTTCACAATATTATGTTCACCAATATATATTATATGGCTTAGTGATATATACTCATTGATTTTCTAATACATATTATAAGTTTTTTTAAAAAAATATATAATTAACAATGATTTATCATACACCTCTAGTTAAATTGATATATAGTTTCTAGAATATACTTTTAACTTAGAGATATGTGTTACATCACTACTGGATGTATATCAAAGAAGCTTGCAGTATGTATTAAGAAATTAATGAATATACATCATCAGGCCATATAGTATGTATTAGTGAATATAATGTTATGAAAATTATGCATTAATTTACTTGAAAGTATGTATTGGATTGCTAGATGACTAATTTACTAAGTATGTATCATTTATCCATAAACTGAAAATTATATATACTTAGATATATATATTGAATTTCTTGATGATCAATTTATTTAGTATGTATAATATAATTACGTAGTATGTATCCATAAGAAGCATGTACTGAAAATGAGGAAGAGAAAGATACCTTATTCTTTTTTAAAATCATGGGATTGACGACTCTCTTAGTAGAAAAAGTCTTTGACTTTTAAATTTATTCTTTAAGATCGGTGTTAAGAGAAATATGGTAAGTTATGAAGCCCGTCCCATAAATTTTTTTCTAATACTCGTCCCATATGGCTTTTGTTCGACTCCAAGCTTATCGCAGTTGGTGAGATCCACCTCCTCTTTTGGACCACCATTCCTAAAGAAGAGTTACGAAAAGTCTAGGAGAGTATTACTCACTGGAGGTTGACTTTAGGAGCTGACCTTAGTTAAGAGGGATTTTGCCATAATGGTGAGTTGGATACAGAGGAGGCAGATGGGTATTATTGCTGTACACTTGCTCATTTATAATAATTGGAGATTGTTGATGTTGGATTTAGCTCCTAATATAGTCTAATTATTATTTGTCAGGTTTAACTCATTGGATCAAGTCCTGAATCAATTACAGTAAGTTCAATTAATTAAAAAAATCTATTCTTGATCAAAGTGAACTAGAAAACTCTAATTTGAGTAGGATTCATAATAGAAGAGATAATTATAGGTATAAATAGAGGTGGTTTGATCCTTTTTCTCTAACTCTCAGAAAGATATGAACGATTTTCATCAATTGTTCATGTTACAACTTACAGGAGGAGGATAATAAGAGAAAAGATCAGATGCCCTAAAAGAGAATATCAGAAGCTCTATGGGCTAGGAATCATTGTGCTGGATACGATGATGTAAGATATGATTTATCTTTTATCTTGATTTTATATGAGCATAAGAGTACCTTGGCATAAAAGAATATAAAATTTCTAATGGTTGGAGGGTGCGTCTCCATAGATATTAGACATGCCTATCATGAGGCAAATAGCACCATGGATTTGGGTTGCCAGTTTTGTAGCCGAGTACTTAGATGGAGCCTTTTGGACTGATGCCACAGTTTTGCTCATCTCCTTCTGGGACTTTGTGCTAAGATTCTTTAGTTTTAGTGTTTTGTTTGATGGTGCAAGGAAGCTTCAGTGTGGTTACAGTTTGCATATAATGACATGGAGAACAAAAGCCTAGGTATAATCAAAGAGCTTCTCTTGATATCTTATGTAAAGGCATCTTGCTGTGGGATCTATGGTCAAGTTATATGACTGGTGTTTCCATGGTTTTTTAGCGTCATCTTTAGTGGTCGCTTGTTAGGTGGCATTTCAGTTGGCTGTGATTTCTTTTGACACAATTGAGATGGATGGTAGTCAAGAAGCATCTTGTGCAATTTGAGAGAAAGTAAAATGGTTTTGAATAGAACCAAGGTGTTCCGTGACTTTCTTCCAATCATACCGATTAAACATCTTGAACCTAGGAAGGGACAAAGCTAATCTAGATCTTTAATATTCCTACTGATTAACTTCGTCTCATTTGTAGCTTCCAATTTCACAAATAAAATATTCAACGAGGATACATGTCATCTTATGATGTTTTTTGAAGATCATTAATTTTTTTCATATTCTTTTCGATATATATCTCCTATATATGTAAAAGAAATATATCAATCATGCCATGAAAGTGATTAGCTTGGAACTAAAAAGTAAAATTCTATCTTTGTTTGCTTCATCCCAAGATTTTACTTTATCCAAGTGATTAAAAGCATGTTATCAAAGTAGGAGCAGCGGAAACTGCTAGCCCCTTCAAATTGCTAACAATTGGGGACATGTCGCCGCTAGTTGTTGACATATATCCTTTTTACAGAAATATCATTAACTTCTTTCATAGGGAACAGAGATATTATGCATTTAAAGAATCATAGACATCCATAGATAATTAGATATAATGATGCACAATGCTTCTGCAGACCACTAAAAATAAAAGTATGACAATGGACAACTTTGTAGGATCATCTGAGCACATAATTATGTTGAGATCTTATGCTTGAGTGGCAGGGTGCCATGGAGGCAAAAATTTAAGGTGGGTGGAAGTCTTCATGTAGGTTGTATGAGATTGTTCCATTTGTCTTAATTCGCAACGAGATAAAATGAACTCAAAAATAGATTTGGGATAATTGAAAACAATTTTTTCAAGATATCTCACCTTACAACTCGTGCATATCATTGCACTTAGAAGCATTCACAATCAACTCTCTATGGATGTTTGGGATTCTAAAGACATCTCAAAAGCCAACGAGCCATTCCTAGCCATTGGTACGTTACTCCCCGCAAGCAGTGGCTCTCTCTTGGAAACCCTCCAATGTATCAGCGGGTTGGAGAAACGTTAATTTGGCTGTGCCTATTAGGGTGTTTGGGTCTTTAGGAGCATTTCAAGACCTTTTGATGACGACAATTTAGTGGGAAGAGGTGAATTTGAGGTTGTTCATGCCTTGGGGCAGTTCTGGCTCAATTTAAACGCAAATTGGAATTCCTTGTAACTCGTCAGTCTATAACATGATTTAGCAAAATGTCATAACATGATGGTGATCTGTCGTAACAGTTTCCATCCCTCTGTTACATTATACATAGCATATCATAGAAAAAAAGATAATGGCTGTGGTGATGAATTGTTTAGTACTATAATGGACCATTGTAACACAATTAATGACAGTTATTTGGAATTTGCATTGTCTAGTTAATCAAATAATATTTTCAAAATTCAATTTTTTTAAAGTTTTACCTCCATGAAAGGTCTAAACCATCACCCGTAATTTTTCATCAAATAAATAATTATCGGGACAGCGATGTTGTTGCTTTTCCACCATCATCTATAACACTATTTCAATATTGAATCATGTATAATGAGGCAAATAATGCTTTTATAATTTGTATGATAGTTGATAACAGTTCGGAAATTAATCTATGGATTGAATAATAAGAGGATGTTTGGTATGAGATGATCATTTCAAGATTAAGAGTGATATAAATGGAGATGATGAGATTACAATATTTGATTGCATCATGATGATCCTATATGATAATAATTTAAAATCAATTCCACTCTTCAGATCATCGCGAACCTAGCGATGTGACATCCATCTTTGAGATTAGATATCCAAAATTATCCAGGAAGTAATCTTGGGTTGAATTTGAGGACAAAAATGCCCTTTAGCATAATGTTAAAGATTTTATATGTCAAAATACGATTTTACTATGGTGTTCCAAAATTTTTTTTAGTCTTTTTATTGTTAGTCTTTTTTTTGACCATTTGATTCAAGATAAACGGCATTGATTTATCCATCCATAATTAGTTTTAACCAGCCATGTGCATAGTTGATGCGGTAAATAATCCAAATTATAGAGGTGATTTGAAAATGAAAAGTTGACTTGGTCTTGCAAATAATTAGAAGTTTAGAGATATTTTTAAAAAAAAATTATTTTGGAAGTTTTTTCTCCTTTCTTCTTTCCCTTCCCTTCCCCATTTTTCCTCCCCCTCCCCCACCACCTCAATCACCTCCTTTTCAATCTCCAATTGGCCCATCAAGTCCCGCCCACCTTTGCTCCTTTTGACCGCTTCTTTCCTATCGCCTCCTTCTCGATCTCCAGCCACCGATCAAGCTCTGTCCTACACTACATTTCTCCTTCATCGACTAGTGCGATCAAGCCATGCCCGACCCTCTTCTTTTCTCCCTCACCTTTGACTGCCACCACCACCTCTCCCCTCACTACCTTGACCACCTTCGATCAAGCCTTGCTGCCTTGATCGTACTGCTGTAGCCACCTCCTTCTCCAGATTTGATCACCCGATCCTCCAGTTCTTATTCCAATGGCTTGAAGCTTGACGAGCAGCCTAAGTGGAGGAGATTGATACGCACCTCCACATATCGTGATCACTTCGAGGGGATCAACCTCCAATTAGAAGAGAAAAAGAGGAGGAAAAATAAAAAGATTTGGAGGAAGAAAGATATTTTTTTTATTGCTTGATTGTCAAGAACCAATAGCTTTACATTATATAGACTGATTCAGACCTAATATTTCATCTACTACATTATACTTAATTTAGCACAAATGCTAAATAAATAAAATATCAAATACGCCATATGATTTAGTACTAAAGCAAGAGAAGCTAAAAAGAAAATCTCAATAGACGATAATATCGGTACCAAAATAAGAGAGGCTAAGAAGAAAATCCAAATTCATTTTGATTGGTAGGAAATATCAATTTATTTTATTGCTAAAATTGAGTTCCTACCACCCACTTCCCTTGGAAACAACCTTGTCCTCAAGGTTGAAATTCTAAAAAGCGCTCCTTAAGCTTATGCCAATTTTTCCATATGGCATCTTCAAAAGGCAAGTGGGCCCAATGGACTAACCTTGGTTATTGCATGATTACGATACTTTTCTAAGTGACGATCAAGAATTTTCACAGGCTGAATTTTAAGTATCCCATCCTCTAAATTAGGTAATTGATAAATTAGCACATCTATCGAGCCAATCTTTTTTTTTCAAGCAAGAGACATGCAAAATCGGATGGATTTTAGATCCACTTGGTAGCTCAAGCAACTGGTCCAATTTTCTCATTGACTTTGTATAGTCCATAAAACCAAGGAGATAGCTTGAGATTACCAGCAATAGAAGTTTGTCGATATGGTTGAAGTCGAAGATATACCATGTCACCAACCATAAACTTCCTTTCAGAACGATGTTTGTCTGCTTGTTGCTTTATTTCAGCATGGGCCACATGAAGATTTTCCTTCAACAAATGAAGGATGCAGTCTCGATCCTTTAATTCTTCCTCCAATTGATGGATATTAGTAGTTTCAGAAATACAGAAGAGCACTGTAGGTGGGGCCTGTCCATAGACTGCCTAATACGGAGTCATCCGTGTGGAAGAATGATAGCTGGTATTATACCACCATTCAGCCCATGGAAGCCATCTGGTCTACTTCTTAGGCTGTTAACTAGTGAATCATCTAAGATAGGTCTCCAAGCATCGATTGACTACTTTTGTTTGACCATCAGATTGTGGATGATAAGATGAACTCATATATAGTTTAGTGCCTTGAAGATGGAATAACTCTTACCAAAATATGCTAGTAAATAATGAATTACAATCACAAACAATTGATGTAGGCATCCCATGTAACTTGAATTAAAAACATGATCTACAAACAATTGAGCAATCTGGGAAGTATTATATGGATGTGCCACTGCAATAAAATGGGCATATTTAGAAAGGCGGTCAACAACCATCATTATTGTGCTCTTCCTTGAGAGTTTGGTAGGCCATCAATAAAATCCATAAAAATATCAGTCCAGATGTGTTGAGAAATTGACAAGGGTTGGAGAAGTCTTGATGGTGCAAGCATCTTCATTTTGTTCCTCTGACATATATCGCAAGAAGCAATATAGTATTTTATGTCACTCTTGATCTTCTTTTAGTAAAAGCTCTTGGTAACTCTCTTGTATGTTTTACAAAAACTAGAGTATCCTACCTCTTGAAAATTATGTAAAAGTCAAAGAATCTTCCCTCGCCACTCAAAGTTGGCTCCTAGACCACTCTATTTTTATATCGAAGAAGTCCACCAGTATATGTATAGGGTGAAGGCTTATTAGGATTATTTTGGATTTTCTGAATAATTACCTGCAAGGAGTCATCATGTTCTATTTCTGCTTGAACTTGCTCCATCCAATTGGATAATAGAAAGGAGATAGCATAAAATTGCCCTTCCATGTTGCGTGATAAAGCATTAGCAACTGAGTTATCAACTCCATGCTTGCATTTGATCTTATAGTCAAATCCTAATAGTTTGGCAGTCCATTTTTGTTGTACCTCCGAAGAGACTTGCTGTTCTATCAAGTACTTAAGGCTATGATGGTCGGTATAGATTATGAATGTCTTCCCATCAGGTACTATCACCATTTGTCAACAGCATGTAGTGTAGCCATCATCTCTTTTTCATAGGCAGGAAGACCCAAGTGCTTCTCTGATAGGGCTTTACTAGTGAAAGCAAGAGGTCATCTTATTTGCATCAATACAACACCAATTCCAATGTCCGATGCATTGCATTCTATAATAAATAGCTTCGAGAAATCAGGAAATGCTAGCACTGGAACAGTTACCATAACTTGCTTGAGAATTTGAAAAATCAGCTCTGCAGCACTATTCCATTGGAAGCAGTCCTTCTTTAACAAGGCAGTTAATGGAGCACTAATTTTTTCATAATCCTTGATAAATTTTCTATAGTAACCAATAAGCCCCAAAAATCCTCGCAATCCTTTAGTATCTTTAGGTGTAGGCCATTCCAACATGCAAGATATCTTTTGGGGATCCGTAGCGATGCCTTCTTTAGATAGAATATGCCCCAAATATTCTACCTATCTTTGACCAAAGAAACACTTTAAATGTTTAATAAATAATTTATTTTCTTGAAGGATCCTAAATATTACCTCTAGATTAGCTAGATGATTCTCCCATGATAAGCTATAGATTAGGATGTCATCGAAGAAGGCTAACACAGAGCACTGCAGGAATGGTCGAAAGACATCATTCTTAAGACTTTGGAAAGTGGATGGAGCATTAGTTAACCCAAAGAGAATAACTAAGAATTCATAGTGGCCTTTATGAGTTCTGAAAGCTATCTTTAGAATATTATCATCATGAACTTGAACTTGATGATAGCCTGATCTAAGGTCTAACTTAAAGAAATAAGTAGCTCCATATAGCATATTCAATAGCTCATCAATAGTTAAGATTGAAAATTTATCCTTGATAGTGATATTGTTCAAAGTCCTATAATCAATACACATCCGTCAAGATCCATCCTGCTTCCATACTAGCAATATTGGTGATGAATAAAGACCGTTGCTTGATCGAATAAGGCCATTTGCAAGCATCTCTTATGATTGGTGCTCAATTTTGCCTTTTTGATAATGGGGGTAACGGTAGGGCCGAATATTTGGGGGATAATTGCTAGGTAGAAGAGGAATCCGATGATCATGAGCTCGACTAGGAGGCAATATTGTAGGAGTTGAGGAGATGTCATCGTTGGCTTCTAACAAGTTCTGCAACTCCATAAGCAAGGGCCACTCTGGCTCTATTTGTTCTACAGAATACAAAGTCATATACATTGCAGTTCCTCCCTTTGCCAAGACCTTCTCGATTGAGTGACTGCTCATGATCTATGTGGCTCAGGCTCTAGAAACTTTCAGTAAATATTATCATCCTTGTGCTGTAAACTGTATAGACAGCTTCGAGAAGTCCTAGATTATGGATCCAAGGGTGCGAAGCCAATAGGCTCCAAGCACCACCTACACCCCCCCCCTCCAAGAGGAAGCACATACATATCTATTTTAAAATGAAAATCTTGAATAGTAATTGAAAAGTTAGAGCATTTACCACTTGTTGCTAATTTGTCCCCATTAGTAATCATTACTTCAAAAGATTTTTCCTCCATATATCGGCATTGAATTCTTTTAGCAAGTGCAAGGTCAATGAAGTTGTGGGTGCTTCTAGAATCGATGAAAATAGAAATTGGTTGATGCTTGATTAGCCCTTTAAATTGCATCATCTGAGGGGATAAAGACTTTGAGATAGCATGCATAGAAATTTCAGGTGCTATCTCCTCCATAGGCTCTTCATCTATCTCCTCTCTAATTTCCTCGATCTCATCATCAGAGTTATCCTCAATCAAGAATAGCTGCTTTGATCTACATCGATGGCCAGGGATAAATTTTTCATCATAGTTATAACAAAGGTTCTTTTCTCTTCGCGCCTTTGCTTCAGCAGGCGTTAGGCGCTTAATAGGAGGAAGTGCCACCTTAGATGCAGCTTTTGTGAAAATGTAGGCCGAATAAGTGGTGGCTTCAACGTGCGATGTTGGGCGATTTGTTTTTCTTCTTGCAGCCAAGCAAGACCAATCATCGTAGATATAGAAGTAGGACAAAAAAACTTGTACATCATATTTTAGATATTCTCTTAATCCACTACTAAAGCAGCTAATAAAGAACTCCTCAGTTAGCCCAATTGTGCGATTTGCTAGCATCTCAAATTGCGCTTAATAATCTCGAACTGATTAAGTAGGGCCTTGACGTAACTTTGTTAGTTCTCCCATATAATCCTCATATATGGTTGGACCGAAACGGATGCAAAGAACTTTAACAAACTCTACCCAAGATATAATTCCATGGTTCTTTTCAAACCATTGGAACCATTGTAGAGCGTCTTTTTTCAGATGATAGAATGTAAGTGGTACCTTTTAGATTTCGAATATTTAATTGAACTTGAAGAATTGCTCTGCTCGATAGATCCATTTAGTAGGATCATCACCATCGAAGCAAGGAAACTCCAATCGAGTAACTCGTGGCTGCACCATTATTGCAGTCTCAGTAAAAGAAAGATGCGATCTTTTTCTTGTAGGCATAGGAAGAAGTGGGTGGTTCGTATTGGAACTTAACGTCGATACCTTCTTCATTGAAGTAGATGATCGGGAATCGATCTTTATGTTTATGGCAACAACAAAATTTTTGAGATCCTTGATGGCTTTGGTGACATTCTGCACCTTAGTCTTAAGCTTTATAACTCGAACGTCGGTGGACTTCCTTTCTGCAAATCCATCTTCTCCTTTTGAAAACAGATTTGCACCATAGATCAGAAAAACTTTAGATCGAATCAAAGTCACGATATAGAATCACTGGTTCTGATACCAAATGATACGTGCCTCTACGTATCATGACCACTTTGAGGGGGTCAACCTCCAATTAGAAAGAAAAAGGGGAGGAAAAAAAGAAATTTAGAGAAAAAAAGATATTTCTTTTTATTGCTTGATTGTCAGGAACCAATGACTTTACATTATATAAATTGATCAGGTTTAATATTTCATTTACTATATTATACTTAATTTAGCATAAATGCTAAATAAATAAAATACCAAATAGGCCATATGATTTAGTATCAAAATAAGAGAAACTAAAAAAAAAAATTTCAATAGATAATAATATTGGTACCAAAATAAGAGAGACTAAGGAGGATATCCAAATTCATTCTGATTAGTAAAAAATTTTAATTTATTTTATTACTAAAATTAGGTTCCAACTAGAGATGTGGGTGGAGGAGGAGGGGGGCAGCAGTGGACAATGATGGGGAAGATGGGTAGAGGAGGAAGGGGGCAGTGTGTAGTGGTGAAATGAGGAGAAGAAAGAAGAGGATGGTGCGCCCACACGATGGTGGTGGGGTTATGGGAAGGCAAGTGTCGATGGCGTGGTGGACCCAATTGGCAGGGGGAGGTAGGCGGTGGCAAGGAGCTATGAAGAAGAAGAGGAAGGAAGATTAAAAAATAGTAAAATATTATTTTTTAAAAAAATAATAAAATATATAAAAAGGTTGTAGTGTAATGTCTTAAGTGTCCTTCATAACAAAATATTATTAAAAAAGTATTGTAGTAGAACTCATCAAAATGATATATATTGTATTTATTATTATATCAATTATATTATTATCATATTATTATTTAATGATAATTCTAAATTATAGTTGAAATATATTATTATATTTTATATTTATGTAATAAAATTATTTAATCTTTTATCTATATTTATCTTTTTTCTTAATCAAAATAAATATTGGAATTAGAAAGTATATGTGTAAATAAATAAAAATAATAATTCTATAATAATAATTAATATATTTTTATAGGATTAATAATTTATAAAACTAATAAATATATTTTTATGAAATATATGAGGAAGAATTTTAGTGTTATATGGTTAGAATTTAGATTAATCATCAGTAATCTTAAATTATTATGATAGTTCCATTTGGATCACCAGAATTTCATAAAATAGGGCATAATCGAACCGTATTTTGACACCCTCACCGAGTGGTGTTGCTTCTAAGAAAGCTTTTCTGATGCTGTTCTCGTGCTGCTTATCTAGGAAAAGGGAAATGAGAACTCAGAAGGGCATCCTTCGCTTTCTTGCAGCCACTCCTTGCTCTTCCCGTAACCGTGTTCACGCGTTCCTTTCTCATTCTTGCCACGTGGCAAAAAGAATCCATTTGATGACTGATTATTTGATATATATATATAAGATATATCTGATTATTTTATTTTTATTGTTTATTGCATGGCAGTGAACATAATTGCATTCGTGTACTCGGCGTTTCGGGTGTTTAAGGAGGTCCACCATTAGATCACGAAGAAATGTATCATACGCCGTTTGATGCTATATACTATTTCGATTTCTTCATGGATCGGGCACGTTTTTTTTTTTTTTTTAAAAAAAAAGAAAACAAGGATGTTTCATGCGACTATAGATTTTCATATTGAAGCTTCACTGTTGATACATGACACGTGGTCATCGTCTCCCTAATGGACGGTAACAGTGACACTAGATTAACGATTATAACAGGCGGGGCTCCAATATGGCAGTCTGTTGCGGATTAAAAACAAAAAAATTAGCTTTTTTCTTTTTTTCTTTGAAAAATATGTTGCTCACCCGAGTCCAGATGAAAAAAAGCATGGTGTCTCATAATTTTTTTTTTTTAATTTAGATCCGTGTGTGAGTCAATCAGATGATGAGCACCGTGAGCAAAGTATTTTTCTTTTTCTTTAACTTCTTCTCTTTGCTCTTTCACAAATAGCATATTTATTCTTACCATAAGATAAAAAGAAATCTCATTTGTAGTGCTAACTTTGTTTCCAAAAAATTTAATTGAAAAAAAATCTTCTCAAGCCACTCACTTTACCATAGCAGGTTTGATGAAGAACATAGTCAAAATCAGATTAGAGATGGCAATCTATCAACCCGTAAATCTTAATTCATGTATGAGATGTGTAAATGGACGAACTAAATGGATCACGGGATGGGATGAGTAAAAAAATCCAATACCCGGGTGTGTGCGGGTTTATGCCAAATCCATCCCACCTTGCTATGTATATATAAAAAATACTAAAATATCTCTATATTTATATTTATATTTATATTTATGTTTAAATTTAGATAATTGAATATGATTAAGGACACGTCACTAATAGCAACAAATAGTGACTTTTACGAAGTTGGGACCCTAGAAATTTCTCTTAACCTATTTTAGTAGTTTTTTACTGTTAATTCTTTTTCCCCTTATCCTCTCTTGGTGTCATAAACTGGTTACGGAATTCGTGGATTGTTAAATAGTGCATGCTCTAAGCTAAATAGGCCCATCAAAAGTATACTCATGTGCCCCCCCCCCCCCCCCCCCCCAAAAAAAAAGAAAAAGAAAAAGAAAAATCATGCTTTCTATTTTTTAATTAATTATGTTAAAATATTTTGAATTATTTGAGGACTTTTAATTTTTTTTTGAATTTTAATTTCGTACAACCATGTTATCGCCGAAAGAATTTACAGGCGAAGATCTTTTAAGATGCTACCACCGGGATGTTGCAGAAAGAAATCAATAATATAAAAGCAAGTATTTTTTTAGTGGAATGAGGAAGTTGTGAGGAAAAGAAGACAGAATAGAATGCTGCAGAAAATCAAGACAAAAATCAACAGCATTTGGGGGTAGCCAAGGATTCCAATTTCCTCCATAATTGCAGATTCTCAGCTTCTTCCTTCAAAGAACAGAAATGGCCCCAGTATCAGTATGATTGAAGAACGTCTGCAGAACAGAGAAAACAATACCTCTCTTGTTTAAGAAAACAGGTGCATTCTTTTCCCTCCATATCTCTCAGCACATCGCTGTCGTTAGCTCATCTCCATCCTTTCTGTCTAACTTCCTTTCATTTTTCCTTCTCCCAACCATCTAAAGACCAAGAAATGCCGGAGGTCTATCTCTTAGCTTGTCAAATCGCATGCTGAACCGAACCTGGGTGTCAATTTGCAAACTCTTTGGCAATTTTTTGTGAAACCCTCGTGAGTTTTATTTGTGACACCTCCGCAAACCGGTTAAGGGGGTGCTACAAAGGGCTACTGGTCCATGGCACTTGCAACATTTCATTGGCTTAATGGACCAAGTTATGATCCATCAAAATTTTGATAAAATTCAAATCAAGCATGAATCTCACGTCAATCCATTACAATCTAGTTCCAAATTTCTGGAGGCCATGTAAACTTTAGTAGCGTAGAAGAGGCCATCGTGATTGCCACACAAATTGTATGATTGCGGCAAAATCTCCTCTTTTTCTTTTTTTGCAATGTCCCTACCTAGCAAATTCTTTTTCATCTCAGCATTCTGAGTTCCAATTTGGGTTTCACGCACACGATCAATGGTTCCATTGCGATGTTCCTTGCATTCACTGCCCGTGCCCTCAGTTCCCTCATCTCCTCTTATATTCTCATCGGCTGTAACTATTAAATTGTGGCACAAAGAACCAATGCTTGGCTATGCTCGTAAATTTGTATTCATAGCAAGCCCATTGAAAGTTAAAAAAACTTTGATTTTTTTTTTTTTTAAAAGATTTTTGTTGAGTCTTGTACAAGCATACAACTAAGGAAAATTGTACCTTGGGCTTCTGTAAATTCCCGGTGCATGTGAAAATAGATACCCAGCAATTAGCAAACTAGCAGCCATGTGTAACTTTGGGAATGTTCTATAAATGATCAATGCAGGAAATACTTGAATATGGATGATATCAACTTATTTACTACTGAATCTTGAGTTATCCTTCAAGGTATGGAATTCCTGGTAGGCATGTCAGGAAATCAAAATTGAGCCATCCAAAATCTCAATCCAAGGGGTGTTAGGTTGGAGAAGGTTAGAAAATCATTTGATGAAGAGGAGTCATATTCCGATTTTGGAATGAAATACAAATGATCCAATTTATTTAAAACTCAATTTCTATTCTTTTCTAAAGTTTTAAATTTTTATAAAGTCTAGCATGTGGCATGGTACACGGATGGTTGAAAACCCCAACCTTACTGGAAAAACTTCGGATACGAGAAAATAATAATTTTGTCATTTGGGCATTACATACTCCACGCATCAAATCCAATCACAAGCAGCTCAAAAAACAAATAAATAAATAAATATAGTCCCTAAAAAAAAAAAATGAAGGGATATACCATGAAGATTCTCAACCAGGGTCAGTATTGGTATTATCGCATTAATAAAATTATAGACCTCTTTTCAAAATAACATTATATACTTAACAAGAATCTTTCCACAACATAGGCTATTATGCAACATGTTCGGTGATTATACCGTCATACATATTGCCAAAAATGGAATTCACTCAAGAATTTACAAAAGAATCGTGCACTAACTTTTATGTGTAATATACAATGGGAATTATTCTTGAAAGAATGCTTGAATAAGGTAAGAGTACAAATTTTATAATGCTTGAAGAATTACTTGAGTTGTGGTTTATTTCTTGTTGCTCTTCCATTCTTCTGTTTACAAAAAATTCTAAAAAATAATAGACCTGCAAAAAGTGCTCTCAATAAAGTCGGGTGGCGTCCCTTCCTTTCCGTCAAACTAGGGAAAAAGAACCTACAAACAAAGCACCAGAATTTGGAATAAAATTGTTAGTCTAGGGCATGCATCTTTTATATGAACAAAACAAGAGTTAATTCCACTGGCCAACCAGCCTTATTTCAGCTCGTTGGCTCCCCTCTCCACTTATGAGAGGCCAATGGTTCAAATATTGGAGGTGGTTACCCACTACATTTCCACATTTTTATCTAATCGGCCACCAAAGACCCTCATGCCTGACGCCATTATTATTTTGAATAAATAGAGAATGATTGACCTCAATCAACATAAAAACTAAAGCAAGATAAAACAACATATGCTTTCATACTTGAAGTGAGTTTCCCAATTCTGACTGCCTGTTCTCATTGGAGAAACATTTGTGTTCAAACCTCTGGATCTTCAACCAAGAAAGCCAGCCAGTCTGCCAGGTGGAAGAAGACTCGAAACAAATTTATACGGATCAGATTTTTTGTATCAAGGATGCCTTTGACTCGAATCATCTTCACCAATCAGCATACCAAATAGTATGTAGACTCCTCATGGTTCAAGATCACAAATAAGTTCTCATCTTTAAACAATGATGGCCGAACTTGATAAACTTGCATGAATTATTGCAGCAAATATTGTTACTGCCGAAGTTGAATCTGGTTCAATCTGTTAAACCAAATTGAATGCAGAATCATGTGAAAAATGTCATACTTCAGTGGCTTGGCGTGCCACAAGAAGTGCTTCTGCAACATTTTCACACAAGAAAGCATCGACAAATATCTCCTGAGTGGAATTCCTAAAAGAATATTTTTCAAGTAAGGTATATCCTGCTCTGCTACAACAACTGAAAAAGCACTCCAATCCAACACTTCATCAAAAGGAAGCACAAAATTATCTGCTATGATCACTGGAACACACTCATAATATATAGCCTCCACAATCCTTGGGCTGTTTACCTCATAGCCCATAGGACAGATGCAGAACTTGCTTGACTTCATGTGTTGGACGTATGACATATTTTTGGATACCCTGTTTGGCAGGCGACGGTAGATTCTCATGTCTTGATCATCACCCCAATACTTGTTCAGGATGGGTCTGACCCTCCCATGCATGTTCCCAGCATAGAATGCAAGAAAAGAACGCTTGGAAACAGGTTTTCCACCACCTACATTTCTGAGAGGGTTCTTTGGTGATCTGATGGTTGTTTCAGGGAGTGACACATCTTTCCCACGAACAAAAATTCCCTCTGAAACATCTGCATTGCATAAAGCTTTGATGGTGTTTTCACGCAGCTCCTCATGTGCTGTTGTTGTGTAAGGCCCCTGAAGAAAATCCAAGAAGAAGGATGCAATCAGAGTTGCCACAGCACAAAATGCAATAGCGAAACAGAGCAAAAAAGCGATATTAAAATAAAACACATATATTCTTTATAAAATTTACGGTAGGCAGATTAAGGAAACAAATTTTATGCCACAGATTCTGACATGTAAATTTTGAAACTTTCCATATGTTTATGCTCCGACAAGAAGAAAATTTACATGCCTACGTACATTTACATGTCTCAAGAGTATCTGTGTACACTTGGTCAATAAAATGATAAAAGGAAAAATAGTTGCAGGCATGTTTGCAAGCTAGGTGATGAGTTAAAATACCCACTGAAATAAGTTCTCTTAAAACACATTTCAAGAAATCCCTTTAACAATATTTAGTTAGGAATTTTAACTTCAAGATGTCTCCTTCTAGCAATGTATTTTTCCATAAAAAATTCTAAGAATTTCCAAAATTTTCTAACATAAAAGGATGTGCAGAGGGTTATAGACTTAAATTTTCTTTGAAAATGTATAACTGTGCATTCCAATCTATGAACAGGCAAGTCCCTGCATGAATCTGGAAATGATAAAGAATTAAAAGATGGGGTCCAATGATGTTACAACAATGATGAAAAGCTAATTTCATGAGATGCATTCCACGGAAATAAGAAACAAGATGAGTAATTGATACCATTCATCCTAGCCATATATATTTGTTTTCTAAATGAAGAAAAAATTGTGATGTCAAAGCAACCATCACCAACTTTTAGATAAATAGGGACCTGCTATAAATGTGTTGTTTTGGACCGCCCTCTTATGTCAAAGAGGCAGATTTTTTTGCACGAAATCATCTATATGCATTCCAATATTGACAAAGAGACCCACTTGCTTTCATGTGTAACAAATGTAAGTTTGCTCAACCATCTGTAGCTTTTTCTCTTTTTGTTTTTTGAAAATAAAAATATAGCTTGCATTTATTTCTACACAGTGTTTCATTTATTACACTCTTAAGCTCCACTGTAATGGCTATAGATCCATTATCGGTTTGCCCAGAGCATGCTAAAACCAAAAGATGCACTTCTTCATCAGACTGATGTATATGGAGGCAAGAACTGCCGACCAGCTACAAGTAATATCATACTCCTTTAAGGTGTGGAACTCATGTGTGTTAGATGGCCCTCATCGAGAAAGGGACGACTTGTCATTTGCATGGCATGTAGCAGCTCTGGCCAAACCAAGTATGTGGAGAATTTTTGCCTCAAACAAAAAACTTGCTAAAGGCAAAGTTTGAAAACTCAGTTTAAGTTTCGCCCAGGCCTCTGGAGTTCTGATATCAGCAAATTCAGTTGTTTCGGAAGTACTGCTCCAAGTTTTAAAGTTTCACAACCAAATGAAAAAACAACAAAAATAGAAGAAAAGCCAAGAATAATAGTTACACAGTATTTTAGAGTATTTTGTGTTATTTAGGTTATTTGTTTGTGCAGTCTAAACTCTCAACACATTTAGACTGAAGTAAATATTGAATATAAGTGAAATTAAACAAACTGGTAAATTGTAATATGAACATACACATATTACTTCTTGAACTTCGCTTCTCTAAAAATTTGTTATATCTTACTTTTAGTGGAACTCACAAGTATATTGAAATTTAATATTTTTTCTCTTATTTTTGAGACAGATGCTTTTTAATTAAATACATGTAATTATAGAATGCTATTTCTACCTTATATAAAAGAATATGTTATTATATGAAATATCTTGTATCTAGTTGCTCATGTTAGTCTTTATAAAGTAATGTAATAACAGTTTTTTGGAGACCTTCGCCCTATAAGGGTTAAATTTATCATCCATCTCCTCTTTTAACTCAAGAAACGAAGGAAAAACTTTTAAAAAGTGATATTGTATAGTCTAAGTACTTAAATAAATAAATATTTGGAAACATCATAAAAAAGAAAGCATCTATTGCTTGTTCCAGTCACTTTGACCGAAAGTGGCTGAAACCACTGAAATTGGAATGAAATCGGTCAGTTTTACTAGAAACTGGCCGAACTAATGAAAATGACTGAAATTCGAAACTAGGTGTCCATTTTAGTTTGGTGTCAGCAAAAATTAATCCATTTCTACCAAACCCTAAAACTCTGTTATCAGCAATTACTATGCATACAAGCATGATTAAAACTGTTGTCAGAATTTTTGAAAATATTTAATAATTTTCATATGGCTATTAGTGGAACAGTTATTTTCCATCTACTGTCTAAATTTTGCAATATTTACAATATCCAGTAAAGGTATATCGGATGTAGAACACCAGATAAAGTATCTCACTTCTGATTATTGCATTTCTGAGTATCTTGATCTTCTTAAGAAAATTTACGTGCTTCAACTAGTTACAATATATCTCACCATCATGTGGCTTAACATAATCATATATTTACTCCACAAAATGGGAAAAATCAGCATAGCTGAATATCTTTTTCTAGTAAATTCTCAGTCATCGGATATGCATTGACACTTGGAAAAGAAGAAAGATGAAAAGAAAGGCAGCTGATAACACCAGCAGAAAAGATTATACATGAAACCTACAACAATTGCAAGAGTAGGAAGATATATTCAGATAATTTAGAAAATTAATATAATCTATATGGACAGTCAGATACACTAACCCAGTCATGGCAAGCAACTAGAAAATGATCTGCTCCTCTAGTTCGATTCCAAAAAGGATATTTGGCGGCAACCATGTTCACATAGTCCCTCAAGAAGAGTGATAATGGCCTCAAATTATGTGAATCACGAATGTAGAGAGAAAGTCCTAGCTGGCGCGAACTATAGGGAAGATAGAATAAGTGAGCTTTGCTTGGGTTGGTCACCACAAATCGCCAGTTCTTCTCCATCAATTTCATGAACCATCCTTCAGAAGCATAGATGCCTTGAAGCTCTGGAGTGTGGAAAATGGGTGTTGGCCCATCCTCATAGATATAAACTTTCAGAATTCTTTCCATTAGTTCATAGCTCCTGAAAAATGATAGCTTTAAATCATTGCTTTAATGGTTCCTTAAGAAGATATCTGATCACTGCAAGAATGTTAAGAGTTTGCGCAATTCATAATGCACTTCAACAGCAATGGCTTAAAAAAGAAAATGCTAATTAAATATTGTAGTTCTGAGTATCAAAACAAGTAATTGGCACAAGATGATAAAATATTGTTTTCAAGTAGGTACAACAGCGATGCACCAATAAAAAATAAAATTAGACTATTAAAAATAAAAGATAAGACGTTGGCCACTTGCAATATCAAAACCAATCCAGAACAACCAAAGTAGACTGATACTTTCAGATTCTGATAGAATGCTCAATCTTTGGAAATGAAATTGACCAAGTGTGAGACAACATTAGGGATGTTTCATATAAAACTCCATTGAAACCAAAACCCGAATGCAAAGAACTCTTAGAAGTAGGGCTGTTGAGATTTTTTTCCAGAATTACCGCACAATTCATCTGCAGGGGAGAAAACAGCCCAGACAGGCACAAGGCAAATTCACCATATTGAAAACCAAGCTGGTTAAGAATATAAGGGTGGACTCCGGGGATGAAGGCTCCTTAACCTTGACATTTTACATGGACTTTATTGCTGTAGATGGAGTCATCCTACTGATTCTTACTTGGATCATAGGTGAAAAATACAGATTGATCTTGAGTCTACAAGAATATTGCAAACCCATTTTGAGGTCAGTTAACCTACTAAAAAGGAAGAAGCCCATCTAAAAGATAATCAAACAAAACATGTCATTTTGATTACTTTGGAAAACTAGAAATATAAGATTTAGATTCAAAAAGGATGAATTGTTTCATCCACATGTTTTAGACCATGAAGTATTGATAACAAGTAGTAAGATATAGAATTTTTGTCGGATTTCTTAAAAATTTCTTACTCGGATCTTTTTCGTTTTTCCACCTCTTCTTGCAGAGATGTCCACTTTATTGTTCTTTCCTTCCTCCCACCTTTCCTTAACAGCATGTTGTTTTATACACCATAGATCAAGGTTTGCAATCTCGGTATCGGGCACCATATCGATATCTTACTGGTTCAGTAGGGTACAGTCAATATGGCATAGTTCCTGTACCGAAATAGCCCTCTAGCCATTTTTCTCAATTTTATCTCAGTACGCCTCAATACAAATCAGCATGCTTCGGTATGGATAGGTACGCATCTCGATATATTTTGGTACAGGTCGGTATGCTATGGTATAGGATGGTATGACTTGGTACAGGGAGGTGTAGGGCTTGTACCAACTCTAAGTTGAGTTTCATACTGGTTTCCTCCTAGTATGGTATGGTACACCTCGTATCGGACTATACAAGGTGGCATGATAGACCATTCCATAAATAAATGGATAGACAAACTGATAGGGTTCTTTTTATGCTATGCTTCTTGCTCGATTCTTTTGATTTCTTTTGTCTTTTTTTTTTTTTTTTACATATGTATGACTATTGCTGATGAATCTGATTTATCTTGTTTTATCTCAGATTTGCTTCTTTAAACTTTTGAGGGTATCCACAATTTGTTTGGGAGTGCTAAGATTTTTTTTAAAAATTTGGATTGAAAAATCCTAAAATGACCAAAAGAAATTATAATGGATAAAGGAAAGGAAGGAAAATATGAAATAAACAGCTTGTAAAATAGATAATTTAAATGCCTCCCAAAAGAAAAGTTATACTTAAATAA